>JAIUZE010047427.1:0-58749 GCA_022085475.1 Heliosperma pusillum | reverse complement strand
AAAAGAAGAACGTAGGTGCCCACGGAAACTGCGGCTACCTTAGCTCCATTTCCCATGCGCAGGTCCACGTCACCCTTGGCTAGTGCTTGCGCGTCCTTCAGCCCATGTACATGATTACAAAGGTGAGAACCACAACCGGTATCAAATACCCAAGAAGACGTACTAGCAAAGTTAATATCTATCATATAAAGTGATGAAAGAATTTTACCTGACGTTGTCACACAACCGTCCTTCTTGTCTTTCAAGTATTTGGGGCAATAGCGTTTCCAATGCCCTTTGCCATTACAATAATAGCAATACGCCTCCGCGTGTTTGTTGACTTTGGGCTTGGACTTATAAAAGACCTTGCCCTTTCCCTTGCCGACTTTCTTGAAAAGAATCTTACCCTTTCCCTTGTCCTTTCTCACCCCAAGGTTCATGTTCTTCATTTTCATTGAAAGAACGTCCTTGGATTCACTCCCACTAGCCTCCATGTCCCTCTCCGCTTGGGTGAGGAGTGCATGGAGTTCATGGAAACTCTTGTCTATGCCATTCATGTTATAGTTCACCTTAAATTGGGTGAACTTAGGTGTGAGTGAATGAAGGATTTTACCCACCACCAAATGCTTCGGAATTTTGCACCCTAAACACTCTAAGGTGTCCGCGTGCTCAACCATTTTGAACACATGTGGGCCAACTTTTTGGCCTCTTTAAAGCTTGATGTCAAAGAATTTCGTAGCCGCCTCATGTTGTAGAATTTGAGGGGCTTGCGAAAACATCGACGTAATCCTCGTGAATATCGCATATGCATCGAGAGATATCAATTGGAGTTTGAGTTTGGGTGAGATTGACCAAATCAAGACATTCTTGACGTCATTAGCAACCTTCAAATAAAGGTCATATTCGGCCCGAACCACCGCGGACGATCTTGGCGCGGGTTCGGTGGGGGGCTCTTCGACCAAGTAGCGAAGCACGTTATCGGATAACGCGGCGCTCTTGATCGTCGACTCCCATTCAACGAAGTTACTTCCTTTATCTTTTAGGACACACTTGTCCATGACGGATCTCAACCATGAGTCCTTACCCAAGGTTGCGTTGTTGGATGAAGTTGACATTGTGCGAATATGGTTACTACAACAAAAAGAAATATATAAACATTCATTGTTAATTTACTTGAAAAAAACATTTTAACAAGTTTAGCATTTATATAATGACCTCTCACTAAATTATATAAATGATTCCAAGACCCATCTTTAAATAAAAATAGTCATCGCATGCTACCTTTATCTAGAAATGGTAAGTCATTACTTGACTAATTCTACTATTAGAACTATTGGTTGACGGATTTCAACTAAATCTATCTTCTAGTCCCAAGATAACGCTTATCTCGTTGAGTCCAATCCAATTTTAGCTTGTGATCGTATCACCCTACTTACCCGAGGTAAAAACGGACCCACGAGCGTGGTAGCCCTAATAAACATGGGATTCATAGGTGTTACTAATTGGTAAGGCTAATCTAAATTTTTTAAATATGTGAGAGATCTTGTCAATTTAGTTATTAATTCCCTATAAGTGAACTAAGTCGGTGAATTGTGAATAACGTTGAATTGACAATAACGGAAAATAAAATGCATGTGTGACGATTTGGCATGAGCGAAAATAAATCAAGCAACCAATAAACGATAAAATCCTAGTATGGCCACCTAGTTAATCAAATTAACTCGATAATTACAAATTCGGAAACCAACTCCTTGATCCCTTGCCTCTTCACTTGGAACACCTTCCAAAATGGCACCGTCTTGAGGGAGTCACCGGTCTTCATAAAAATAATTACAAATATACAAATATACAAATTCCTATTATACATTTATTCTATGAAATGAAATTATTAAAATTATACAAACCGGCGATACGAGATCGCAATAAAATTACAACCAAACCGTTATTCCCTTACATTACGGGTAATAACGATTAAAAATAACTAGGCCATACTTGGTACAAAATTTGCATAAATTATTAAATAAATGACATTCATTCATTCAACCATAAATAAAATAAATTGCTGCAAAATTCATGCCAAAATAGGCCTAAACACATTCATGCTCATTGTAGCTCGATTTTACGGGATTTATTGATTTTTAACCATTAAAAATCAATATCAACATTTAAATCTCATTTAAATTCAAGCTAATTAAATAAAATGTTTTAGAACTCAAAATTAGTCTCTACTAATTTTGTTGGTCATTAATTAGATCGATTTGATCTTATTTGCTAAATATAACGGTTTAATCATAACAATTATGAAACAAACCCAAAATAAAATATAAACATCAAAAACAATTTGAAACCAAAAATTTTGTACATTCTGGAACATTTCCAGGAACCATAAAAATAAAAAACATTTACTCAAAAAATTTAAATTAATTTTATGAACAAATAGCTTTGTATTTAATGGTTTGATCAAATAAAAATCATTAAATATAGTAAAATAGTGAAACAAATTATTAAATTTCACCAAGATGAACAAAATCAGAATGTAAAATGTACCAAAAATATTCAAGACCAGAAAAGGACGTTTCAATTTTATGAACATTATAATCTCATATTATCAACTTTTATCGTATAAATATCAATAAACATGCAATACTTAATTAAAAGTCACGAAATTTTACATACAATATGTAAGACATGCATGTAAGATTATATTAAAATTTCATGGCCAGAATCAATATACAACTATTTTTAGTTAACTTTTAACTCATAAAATGCATGTTAACTCGGTTTAAAAGCCAAAAATCAAAATAAATAGCAAATCAATCCATATAATCACGAAATTTTACCACAAACATTTTGAGGTCATTAGATATACATGCACCAAATCATTTCTTCAAAATCATATTTTAACTCAATTTTTTGATTTATTAATTATCTTATAACTTTAATAAAAAAATGTCCAAAATGAACATGCATGCTACAAGCTAGCTCTGATACCACATGAAAGTCCATAGACCTTTATTAGACTCCTCTAATTAGTTACTAAATTACTTGTTAATTTAGTATTTAATGATCTATGTAACATGCATGCAAATATAAAGACATTTATATAAAAGAAGAAATTTCCTCACATTGATATGGAAATTAAATGGGCACAACAAGAACTCCTTTTTTTGTTCTTGAGCTATTAATATGGATGAACAAGAATAATCTCCAAATTAGAAGACCTCCTTCAAGTTGCACCAAGATGATACCAAATAATCTACCCTTATTATTAACTAGATAATAAAATAGATATTATGCTACTAATATTAGTATATATTACTACACTAGTAATACTTAGAAAATATTAGCATTATGAGAGTTTTAGTGAGAGGATGAATTTTTAGAGAGAAGTGTGAATTAAGCACAAAATGAAGTAAGTGAAAAATGAACAACCATTGTCCATTTTAAGGACAAAGTGGCCGGACCTCATGTGTCCAAATGGCCCCTTATTTTGTTTATTTTAATCACATGCAATGTAGTAGAGTATGGTAGTGTATGGAATGATTTGGAATGTATGATATGTCATTATCATAAGGTTGCTTGTTTGCATAAACAAGAACAAATATCATTACTACTACTACCACCATGACTGGCCCTCACATGGCTCAAATGGTCCATTTTGATTTTTGATATTTGTCCCACGAATACTTATTAATCATATGTTTAATTATCTTATATAGTTAATGTGTTAATTTGATCATATAACAATTATATGACACAAATTAATAAACAATATGTACTTAACAATTTAAGTGATATTTTACCATTATATCAATATATAATGGGTCCTAAAATGCTTAGTTAATTTATTTCACAACTTCTTGTAAATATAATTAACTAATTACCTCTATCTCAAAACCTCAACTAATTTAGTAATTTAACGATTAATTACTAAGTTAAATCTTATTTAATCATATTAAAATAAGATATAAATTTCTTTGTCAATTATCGTGATGAGTACATTTTATATATAGTTTAACTCCCTAATTTAGCTCGATTTTACATGATTATTATACTTTGTTTAGTATACTTGTGAGCTAATCACGTGTTCTAGGTGTATTGCTTGTGTTTGTTACATTTTGTAGGAATCTAAGCATTTCGAGGCTTTTTCCTAACACAATTAGCAATCACCAAAGTCCAACAAGCTAAGGGAAACAAGAATGGACCATGAATGGAGAACGACAAGCCAAACATGAAGATTTGTGAAATGGATTGAAATGAAAATGAAAGAAAACCAAAAATGAAGCCCAAAACAAAGAGTCCACAAACTCAAGCATAGGATACTCTTTAAGATGCTCAAGAAAACCCTAAACTATGCAATTAACCGGAGAATTAAGGTGTTTAAAGGCATAGCTTAGGATTCCTTAAGCATTAAATGGAGGAATTAAGACAATATACTCGGATTAAGGAGGCCCCGATCGGGGCCTGGGAACCCCGATCGGGGTTTGGTCTCTGTAAATGCATGCGTTTCAAATCCCTCTCCCTATATAAAGGAGAGGGACTTCGACACTTAGGGGCATCCTTTTTCACATTCTTTTTCATATCTTGTACATTATTCTACACTCTAAAAACACTCTTTTACTTAATGTCATTAGTTGACGAGGCTTTTTAACGGTGTCGCTAATCCCGCTAATTAGCTACAATCAAATAACAATTTATACTCCTAGACCAACATAAACTATCTCAAATAAGGTAGTAAAATGGTAAGAATATGGTCGAACCCAAGAGAAGACGGTATTAGCTAAATTAAACTAATCTAGACTCTTGCAAAAAGTCAATTAACAAAACTAATTACTCTAATCACAAATTAAGGTACTAATTACTAATTAAGACACTAATCAAAACAAAGGCTTAAACTGATTACAAACTATGATATTCACAATGAGAAAACATGTAGGAAAACATAGATGGGGGAATTTGGGTAAAAAGATGAGTTAACTTGAAACATGAAATTCTAGTCTAGACACTTGCACAAACACCTTCTATGCAAGTAATCAAATATGAGAGAAATACTTAGTGTAATTATCCCAAGTAACACAACAATTAGCAAAGATGACTCCTTTATACCTCTCCTCTTATTTATCTAAAACTACCTCCTAAGAAATAGTCAACATGAATTAAACTAGGGCTGAGCAAAAATATACGATACGGTTTTAATATACGGATACGATACGGTATACGGTTTTAATTACACGGATTTCCGGGTACACGATACGAATTTCCGGGTATACGATACGGTTTTTAAAAAAACCGTACCGGGTCCGGGTCGGGGAAAATCAAAACCGGGTATACGGTTTTGACCCGGTTTAATTAAAAATAACCAAAAAAAAGTTGTATGTAAAATTTTGTTTTTCATTTTGACTATATGGGTGAAATTTTGAGCACCAACCATTTTATGTGAAACTTGTAATATACGCAACTCACTTTATCAGTAACAAATTTCTGTGTGAAATTTGCAAATTTGTATTTTGTTATTTTACCTACTGACTTTGCAAGTAATTGTGTTTTTTAATAATGATCCTAGTGGATTATATAAGCATCTTATTTATTGGTCGTTACTAATGTTGTGGACTCGATTTCCAGGTTTGAGCATTATCAATTAAACCGGATCCGGGTATACGGTTTTCGGGTACCCGGTTTAACCGGGTATACGAAAACCGGGTACCCGGTTAAACCGGGTCGGATCCGGGTTCTAATTTTTGGCCTTCCAAAAACCGGGTACCCGATACGGTTATTAAAACCGTATCGGGTACCCGGTTTTGCTCACCCCTAAATTAAACCACCCAAGATTGACCCTTTACAACTTAATCAACACTTATTAAAACATAAGCACAATCAAAGGAGTAAGCTTTAAGTATTAAACCAAAGGATTAAGCTAGAATCATGCAATTCAACACTAAACCATGTAAAAATCACACAACATACAATTTATCACCCAAAAGATTCTAACTTTAAACCAAAGTTGAAGTCTTTCAAGTTTACTTCACACATTCAAGTATAGGTTGACAATTCCTACCAAGAACAAGCATTCATTAAGCAAATAAAATGTCAAGCTAGTCAAACCAAACATTCATCCACTCAACATAAAAGATTAACACAAACAAATTATATTAAATAAGGAAGAAGAGGATTAGAGAGTCATACAATGCTAAAGGTGTGAACTTGTTCAAATTACACCAAGTAATGGAGAGATTAGCTACCCATAATCCTTATATTACAACCCATGTTTAAGTTCAAACCAATTACAAAAGCCACAATGAAGAACAAACTAGAGAGAATTCTAAGGAAAAATGTGATGTTCAATGTTGTATGCCAAGTTGTTCTCTCTCTCTCTCTTCAGTTTTCTTCTTATATACCCTTGGTCAGCAAACCTAGGGGCCTTGAAAGGTGGGCTTTCAAAAGACAAGACGGAGAAATGAAGAACATTGTGCTGAGACTTGGACGCTGGCAGCGTCCTACGACGCTGGCAGCGTCGTGGTGACGCTGGCAGCGTTTGGTGCTGCCAGTCTTCCCTTTGCTTTTCCTTCTTGACTTTCGTTGACCCTTGGATTTTTGGCCCCGCCTTGACCTCCATTGACCCATTGGGTTTGATCTTCTTGCCTTGATGATTCATTTCTAGCCCACTCCAATTTCCGGGTTTTGGGTCTCGGGTTTCGGGTTTGACTTTCGTTGACTTCCGGGTTTGACTCTCAAAAATGACTAAAATTACTAAATAACAACATTATTACAAAAACTAAGGTTAACATAAAACAACGCTAATGACCCGTAAAAAGTAAAACAAATGACCCTAATAAATACTACTAGACACAACACAATTTGGTGTTGTCATTAGTCATTAGATTAGGTTTAGAATAGTTTAGTTTCCATTAGTTGTTACAAATAATTCCTTTAAGTATTTCAATTTATATTACAAGTTCATTTGCAAGTTAATTAGTTCCATTGTGTTCTTCAATTCCAAGTTTGATTTCCTTTGTTGAGGTAATTCTATTTCTTGTATTGTTTTGTTATTTCCTTTGTCATTTCCACTATTAGTTAGTTATCATGTTTATTTATCATTTGTCACTATATTAGTTATCATTATGCAAGAGTAGTTACTTTGTCTAGGGAATTAGGGAAGTCATGCATAAATAATATTTGCAATTGTTGAAATGAGATGTTATGATATCAAATAGTTGTTTCTATCACATGCTTGCATTGTATTTTTAGTCTTTGATTATTGATCACAATCCTTGATTATATTCATTAATTCTTTCTATAAGTCGAGAGGCACAGAATTGAATTAGACTAAGCATGTGTTAGTATATCGACCTTGCCATAGCGAGAGTTCGTTAGGACCCGACCTAAGGTTGACACTAATATGGAGAGATGAGTGTCTTTAGCCTAAACAATTATCTTTATCATCAATTTCCTAGTTTGACTTGAGCATTTACATAATTTGCACGTGTGACCCGATCTCCCTAGACTCTTCCTTTATTATTATTGTTGTTTCATAAATCCAACCAAACCAATCGATAACTGACTTTGATAGAATTCACTCCATAACAACTTGTTTAGCAACTCCCGTCTCCTTGTGTTCTACCCCTATTACTACATTCATTTGAGTCTAGGGTATTTATCTTTGATTAGGTGTGCGATAGCCTATCAAATTTTGGCGCCGTTGCCGGGGAGCACGGTTTTGTTTGCTATTAGTTGTTGAATTTTATCTTATTTTCTTTTGTCTCGAGGAACACTTGTTCCTTGAGACCATTCTCACGGTTTTCTTGTAGTTTTAGTTCTGTTTTCAGGTATTGAAACTATCAAATTTTGGCCTTACATAATGAATAACTATGGATTCCTATACCCACAGCACAAGGATGAGCCTTTTCATGACTATCTTAACCGGTTTTATAACTTTGGTGATCATCTCATGTCCCTCGGACAAGTCATTGATTGGGATTACATGGGTCAAGTTCTACTTGATATCATGGATTTTGAGACACGAGAATTGGCTCTATACATGAGTTGTGGTAGTGTCTACTACAAGAGAGGGGAAGAGCTTTGGAATTTCTTGAATTTCATGGCTTCCCAATGTCAAGAGGTAGCTTGCCAACAACCTTCCTCGTCGGGTTTCGAAGAGGAATGTTATGCGATTCTTGCTTATAATCAACAAATGTTTGAAGAAATGGCGCGATAGATCACTTCTTGTGCTCTTCCACCCTCCCAATGTGAGTCTTTTCCCCCTAATCATTTTGAAATATTGGATGACGATGATGATGGTCCTACTTTCTCTCTTGAAAGTCCCCCTAGTATCATTCTAATTTTAGAGACTCATGTTGATGACATTGACCTTGTAGTAAATGACACACTTACCATGGATGATGCTGGGCCCGTTTATAATAAAAGGGATGAGGTTTTGCCCGAGTCTTTGGAAACCTTTGCAAATCCTTGTACATGGGATATAGTTGATCCATTTAAGTTTGATGGAAGACTTAGTGCTACTAATTTAGAGGTTAAGTGGGATTAACCCTCAATTGTTGATGAGTCTTACCACCTTGAGTTTTCATACCACCAATTTGAGACCATTTATAGTGATAATTTGAGCACTAACGATTTATTTTATGGTTTTAAGCATGATGCCCCATCTCTTGCTGACGAGTGGAGTAGTACGGTGGTTCTCTTTGAAATCTCTAATGCGCATTTTGATAAGATTTATCCTTCCTTATTTTTGATCTTTCATGCTTATATCTTATCAATTGCTTACATTTGCTTTTGTATTACTCATGCGCAGGAATATGATCAACTTCTAAGGGCGTTGACATGCTTTTTAGACGACAAAGGATACTCATTAGAATAAATTAGTTTTTGTCACTTTACAGTTTTTGGACAATTGCAATTTCAATTTGGTTGTAGTAGTTAGACATTTAGACATTTAGTTTGCTTTAGTTTGTAGTAGCTTGTCTTTTGCAGGTACTTTGCTACTTGGATTGGACTACCCTGTTTTCAAGCTAGCTTGGGGGAGGCTTCTACACTTTAGTATGCTTTCTTTCCTTAATTTATTTTCCGCATGTGTCATCCCATCTCCCCTTGTTGGTTTTTGTTTGTCCATCTTTGTGTCACACATTGAGGACAATGTGTGTTCTAGCTTGGGGGAGGGATTTTGTGAGTCTAGTTAGGAGAAATCTAATCTAAAAATTTGAAGATTGAAAGTAAAAGTTTGATTTTGTGTCCACCCATTTGTCCTTTGCATAATGTCATTCCTCCTTGCATTTCCTATATTGTAGTTCTTTTAAGGTAATGAATCATGCTTTATTGTCGGGATTTTGCATTCATGGGGATGTCTTGACATAGTGGGTGAGGCATGGATTTTTGGACAAAATAGACTTGATCTTGACATTGGTAAGCTACATATATGGTAAGGTAGACCCTCCAATGGCCGGTGCATATATACTCGGTCTCATCTAGGTGTGTGTAGTTTCTCCTCTTGGTGCGCGTTACATCTAGACGCACAAGTATGGTCTTTGTTCCATTTTGTATGAGTTATGTTATCATGATTGCATTAGAAGCCATTCACTTGCTTGCTTACATATATTGCCCAAAAATTACCCATTTCCTAGCTACATATAACATTGCTTACCTTTGTTGAGCTAGTGACTTGTTACTTGTGTTGGGGTGCTTTTATTTTTGGGATTTGCTAGAACTTGTCACTATTGTAAGCTTGTCGTTGCGGGATTGTTGATTCCTATATATTGGTGGATGTTGGTTTTAAAGAAAGAAAAAAAAAATGAAAGATGCAAAATGATGAAGGAAAGAAAAGAAAGAAGCATGAGAAAAAAAAAGAGAAAAATGATGAAAAAAGAAGAGAAGAAAAATGTGTTGCTTCCATTGTTTTATGAAATATTTGATTTTGGGAAGTATACATGTGTCTTGTAATGTTAAAAGAGTCAATATGCTGCTTTTGGCTCTAATTCTTGTTGTTTGGGAATGGTTAAAGTTTGGAATAAGCATTCTTACACATTTGGTTGTCACTAGCTTGACATTAGCTCCACATGACCAAATTCATTTGTCCACCTTACGCATTTTCCCCAGCCTTCTTTTTTGTATTATTGGCTTCTTTTCTTATGCATTATGATCATGGCTAGCATTGTCTTATTGATTTGGAATGTTTACCATACTAAATTGCGGGCGCATTATCTTGAGTCGTAGATAGGAGAGTGTCATTCACATATATTTGTCATATTCATTTCATGAGTGTGAGTGTTATTCCGTTAGAAGTCCAATGTCATCATTTAAAGATCACGCAAGAGTCGAAATGTCTATGTGAAGTCCTTAATACCACGCCGTTGTGTAAATCTCATCCATGTATTGCATTTTCCCTATGCCCAAGTTGTTTCGGGATTTGATTCATTGTACTTTAAAACTACTAGTCGGGAATTGCATTTGGATGGGATGATTATTGATTGCACCCTTGTCCTTGTCATACATTATATTGTGTGCTTGCTTGAGGACAAGTAAGGGTTTCGCTTGGGGGAGTTTGATGAGTACATTTTATATATAGTTTAACTCCCTAATTTAGCTCGATTTTACATGATTATTATACTTTATATATAGTACATTTTATATATATCTTGTACATTATTCTACACTCTAAAAATACTCTTTTACTTAATGTCATTAGTCATTAGATTAGGTTTAGAATAGTTTAGTTTCCATTAGTTGTTACAAATAATTCTTTTCAGTATTTCAATTTATATTACAAGTTCATTTGCAAGTTAATTAGTTCCATTGTGTTCTTCAATTCCAAGTTTGATTTCCTTTGTTGAGGTAATTTTATTTCTTGTATTGTTTTGTTATTTCCTTTGTCATTTCCACTATTAGTTAGTTATCATGTTTATTTATCATTTGTCATTATATTAGTTATCATTATGCAAGAGTAGTTACTTTGTGTAGGGAATTAGGGAAACCATGCATAAATAATATTTGCAATTGTTGAAATGAGATGTTATGATATCAAATAGTTGTTTCTATCACATGCTTGCATTGTATTTTTAGTCTTTGATTATTAATCACAATCCTTGATTATATTCATTAATTCTTTCTATAAGTCGAGAGGCACAGAATTGAATTAGACTAAGCATGTGTTAGTAGATCGACCTAGCCATAGCGAGAGTTCGTTAGGACCCGACCTAAGGTTGACACTAATATCGAGAGATGGGTGTCTTTAGCCTAAACAATTATCTTTATCATCAATTTCCTAGTTTGACTTGAGCATTTACATAATTTGACGTGTGACCCGACCTCCCTAGACTCTTCCTTTATTATTATTGTTGTTTCATAAATCCAACCAAACCAATCGATAACCGACTTTGATAGAATTCACTCCATAACAACTTGTTTAGCAACTCCCGTCTCCTTGTGTTCGACCCCTATTACTACATTCATTTGTGTCTAGGGTATTTATCTTTGATTAGGTGTGCGATAGCCTATCATATCGCATAATTGAAAAATAAACTTAATCGAATTTGAGTTCTTAACTCAATTTCTAACAATTAACTCTCGTACATATCGAATATATGTAATGGACTAATTAACTATATCATATACAAATAATTAGTTAGTATTTGGATTTCATTCTTTAAGGTGTGACCGAAAGGGATCAGTTGATCACCGCCGTCATACGACAATAACGTCAAACTCTAGTCAGCCAACCGTTATTGATTTACGTTAATCAACTGACTAATCATATATATAGTCAATAAATATCCAATTAGATTCCTTAATAAGATTTATTATGTGGCGCACTATTGTGGAGGACACCTACTCCAACAGAAAGTAGGTCAATTGCGTAAAAAAAAGGGAGGCTTTATTTCACAGCCAGAAGATGTTAACGGGAACCTCTCTATCTACTCCTCATGTAGCAGGTCTGTTGGTTGGTCTTTTGTCTAATCGCCCTCAATGGAGCATTTCAAGGGCAAAATCTGCTGCCATAACTACAGGTATCTAAGTGGAAAATACAAGTATTATGTGTAAAGCTTGTCTATACTAATCCTAGATTATATAACATAATTACTGGATTTCTAATGGAAGGTTGTTTTAAATTTTGTAGCATTTAGTTTCGTGGAAAATGGTATTCCGGGAAATGAATTTATGTTTGGAGCAGGCAGAATGCAATTAGAACGGGCTCTAAATCCTGGTCTAGTCTATGACGAGAGCTATGAGAATTTCGAGAAATATGCCAAAGGAAAACTAGGTGTAGACGATCTGAATATGTCTACCTTTGCCGCGTCATTTACACAGTCTCATGAGGGTTGTCCACGGATTTTACGGAGGACATTGACAAACATTGAGGATAAAAGTATAAGTTACAGGGCTCAGGTGAAGATTTTTCACAACAGTCTGGATAAGGATGCATTGATACACGTGAGACCCAATATTCTGCATTTTTCGGCCAATGGGGAACAAAAATTTAAGCTCCGGGTTAATTTAACACCTTGTCCTTCTGGTTATATTTCTGCCTTATTGATATGGAAGAAGATAAATAGCAATCATCGTGTTGTTAGCCCTATTCATCTGTATAATAGAAGTTGTTTCGATCATCGATTATGGTATGAAATTGATGATAAAAAAAAGACGATACTATCAGAGGCAAATTCAAAGATGGAATTGGGTAAGAATACCAAGGGAAAAGAAAAGATGATAAGTGGTGATGACGATGATGCTGATGATGATGATGATGATGATGATGATGATGCTGATGATGATGATGATGATGCTGCTGATGATGATGCTGCTGCTGATGATAAAGGAAAGGGGAAAGTGCTAGATGAGAGGATGATCGGGCAGAAGAGGTCTCGGTCCAACGGTCGAGAAATGCCATTACCAGGGTAACCTCCGTCACGCCCCGGCGATCAAGTTATCAGAAGGTCAGCGTTTTAATGTGCTATAATTTTAATTTTTATCTCTGGCTTATCATAACAAAGCATGTAATCAAAAACTTGAGGAAGTTGTATAATAGAGATTCACAGCTCTTATCAGTACTTAAAACTGTTGGTGCAGAAAACTTTGGAGATTTTCGATATGTTCCTCTCACATTTATCCTTACGTATTGCTCGGCATCTCGTTGTCACAGGTATATGATGCTGGTGTGAAACTGTGGTCATGGACAGTCTTTAAAAGCTAGGTGGTTTAATCATTGTGCATCTCTCAAGTTTTTGGTACCATCCATCTAGAGGAGGTCAGAAGTTAAGATGAGTATGATAATAATCATAAAACTTGTTTAGGTCGATTTTGTTAAGTCTTGAAAAATGTACAATGTTCCAGTGTAGTAGGAAGACCAGCTCTTGTGCTCATAGATGGGATTTGGTTTCTTCACTTGGCATAAACTTAGACAAGTCTGATATACACGTTATCAACTTATATTATTTCGAATCTTATTTATACTCGACTTCCTTTTTAACTTATACGAGATTAACGAGTCAAACGGGGCACCTGTGCTAGCGGAAAGACTTCAGATAAAACCTGTGTGTTGCACCTGTGAATGCCAAGACAGGAAAACGTAGATGCTAATTCTCCATCTGCCAAGGCTCAATACTGTATGGATTGGAACATGACTCAGTGGCAGTGGCTTCGTGCATACCACATTGGACTTTATTAATGTATATCAGATCTAATCATCGATAGAACATGAGAGTCCTTCACCAAGCATGGAAAAGACAATGCTGCCAACAGCACATTACAAATGTCAAACGGGTTGGACGGACGGGTTATGGGTACGGTCAACTCGGTTGGGGTAAGATACGGGTCAGGTCTATTTTGGGTTTGTAAAATATAGGTAAATGTCTGGTTTCAGGTCAAAACGGGCGCAGGTTTACAAATGTTTATTTATCTAATTTTAATTATACGCACATAATAATTCTTAATTTTTACATTTATCTACTTTAATATATCATGTAAGTAAGAATATGCATATATTTGTAGATTATTCAATATTGCAACGTCATACTAAGTATTGGATTGATCAATTGTTACACGTACAAACAGTACTATATTCATATGCTAATCAGTTTGGTAACTAATTATGTGTTAATAGTATGCTTTACAATAAACATAAACATATTTTATTTCAAAAATCAAAAGTTTAAATTATTTTTATCCTTTTATATTAGTTGTAGTTGCTTTAAATTTACTCGGGCCGGGCGGATATTGACCCCAAATGTTCGGGTTACTATCGGGTCAGGTCGTCTTCAGGTTAGGAATGAGAATAGCGGGTTATTTTCTGGCGGATTTAAGTCAGTTTTTTTTAGTCAAATCATCTTTTGTCAGATATATCTCCCTCCCCTCTTTATGATAACAAGCCTGGGATATTGGTGTTATAGCTTAAGTTGTACGCCACCGAAAAAATAGTGCGTTGAAGTATTTTGTTCAAATGAAGAGATAAATGAACTGTATGAACTGCGTAGAAGCTTTCACTGAAGTCCATAAATGAACTGTATGAACTCGGGTTGTATGCAGCCGGCAAGGAAGATGATTTACATATTCATCGTTTGCTTCAATTTCCCCACACTGCAATGGCTGTTCTCATCACTTATGGCAACAGCAAACACTGCTTATTGCTATTGTCTTGCAAACTACCACTAAAATTCAAACGGACGTAATTCAACTATAGAGGACAGCCACGGTACTTTGAGAATCCGTGTATTTTTGTGTAATTCTCGTGGTGTCGTTGCGAAAAATTATTGAGCATATACTATGGTTGTTAATAAGTGGTTAAGCATAGTTACTTACCATGTTGTATATAAACCTTCTTGTAGCTTCATTCTAACTAACTTAATACATATCAAACATTATTTACCTTTGGCTTTATCTTTCTAGAATTTTATCTCTCTATAACAGAATTCTATAACAGAATTCTCCATTCCCATGGAGTTAAACACCATGGTTTCATATGGTATCAATCGCCAATCGTTTCCTGACAACTGATTGCTTCCGCTTACTCTTCATCTTCTTCGTTTTGCCTTTCTTATTCTTCGATCGATAATTTCAATTCACTTGATCTCTCGAAGGTATAATTTCTGCATTAATTTCTTCGATTTTGCAGAATTCTTCATCAATTGAACATTTCTACATCAATTGATTGTTTTCGTGGCAGATCTTTCTTGATTTTGCATTTCTTTCATTCTCCAGCTTGAATCGCCATTTTTCTTTGATATCTCTGTATTTTTCTCGATAATTCTCTGTTTTGTTCATACAAAATGCCTGAATCAATTGAGATTGCTACTCCTGCACCTAAGTCTTATGAAATTTATGATGATCCTCTTTACTTGAGTACCTCTGATCAACCTAACATGAAGCTTGTAACACCTGTTTTTAATGGCACTCACTTCCTGGATTGGAAGCGTGAAGTTTATTATGCTCTCGCTTCGAAAAACAAGGAAGTATTCATAGACGGATCTTTTCGAAAGCCTCCTAAGACTGATAAGTTCTATCATCAATGGTTGCGTTGTGACATTATGGTGATGAAATGGATTCAACATTCTTTGTCGCTAGAAATACGTGAGAATCTGCTTTATGTTAGAAGTGCTAAAGAACTTTGGGATGAGCTTTTAGAGCGTTATGGTCAGGCAAATGCTTTAGAAATCTATCAAATTAAGAAGGACCTTAATGCTATCAAACAGGATAATGCTCCTTTGGTTGAGTATTACAGTAATTTGAAGCGTAATTGGGAGAACTTAGATGGTTTAGATCCAATTCCACAATGTAACTGTGGTGCAATGGTATCCTGTTCCTGTAACTTGCTTAAGAGGATCTTTGATAGAGATAATAATGCTAAGCTCATTCAGTTTCTAATGGGGTTAAACAGTGGGTATGACAGTATGTGTACTCATTTTCTGTCCATGGAACCTCTCCTTCCAATCAATAAGGTTTTAGGCCAGCTTCAAACCATTGAAAGGCAAAAACAGATTTCTGAGGCTGTGGATGTTCTAGCTGAGGCAAATGCATATGCTAGTGCTAGAACTATTCCCCAACCAAATTTCAAAAAACCTAAAACTGAGAGTTTTACTGAAGGTTCTGGTGTCAAGACTTGTTCTCACTGTACCAAGCAAGGTCACACAGTTTCTGAGTGTCACAGATTACAGACCTGTACACACTGTGGGAAGAAAGGTCATGTCATTGAAAGGTGTTTTTCACTTCTTAAATCCAAGGGATATAAAGGCAAAAGCAAGACATCTTTCTTGACATATACAGGGGGAAATAATGTCTATAGGAGGGATGCAAACAATGTTGATACTGTCATTTCAGATTTCTCTACTCAAGCTGTATCACCCCTTGATGATCACTCTGCTGCTGATCAGCCTGCAAATCAGTTCATGTTTGATTCTACTATGGTGGATGGGATAATAAACTCAGTTACTCAACAAGTGCTGAAGGTTTTTTCTAACCCAAATTCCATTCCATCTTCTTCCAACTTTGCAGGTATAATTACTGATTCTCAGGCTTTTTCAGTAACAAATACCCTTATGCATACAGATTGGATTATAGATACAGGGGCTAGTGATCATATGACTGCCAATAAGTCATTGTTACAAGATGTCCAACAACTACCTAAGCCTATATTAGTGGGGTTACCTGATGGAACAATAAAATCTGTTCATTATACTGGTTCTGTATATTTGTCACCTCACATAGTCTTAAGGAATGTTTTCTATGTTCCAGACTTCAAACAGAATCTTCTATCTGTGGGTAGATTAATAGAGAACACTAACATGTGTGTGCTTTTTTATCCAACTTCTTGTCACTTTCAGGACCTTTCAAGTAAGGTCACTGTTGGCAAAGGGCATAAAGTTGGAGAACTGTACAAGTACAAGGCTGAAGTTCCACCTTTACTAGAATCCACTATAATAAATTCTGTGCATTCTGTCTTGAGACAGCTTAGTAATAATCAGGTCATTGATCATAAACAATGTACTTCTGCTGTTTTTTCTGCTGTTGGTCCTCCTAAACAACATGTAGCTGTTGATTTGTTACATACAAGGCTTGGCCATGCATCTTGTGACAAAATAAAACATGTAACTCACATTAATACTGATTCAATAAAGCAGTTTTTTTGTGAATCATGTGTGTTAGCTAAGCATCACAAACTTCCATTTCCTAGAAGTCAATCTAGGGCGTCCACATCTTTTGAGTTACTCCATGTTGATGTTTGGGGGCCATATAGAATGCCCTCCATATCTGGAGCCAGGTACTTCTTGACTGTTCTTGATGACTACAGTAGGACTACTTGGACATTACTATTTCAAAACAAAGGCCAGGTAGCTGGTCTTGTTAGGAATTTTTTGTCCTACATTGATACTCAATTTCAAGCCCATGTTAAGATCATTAGAAGTGACAATGGCACTGAGTTCCTGCAAGACCAATGTGCTACCCTTTTCAATAACAAAGGGATTGTGCACCAAAGAAGTGTAGTAGGCAGGCCCCAGCAGAATGGGCGTGTTGAGAGAAAACACAGGCACTTGCTTGAGACAGCTAGGGCCCTTAGGATACATGCTAACCTACCTAAGAAGTTTTGGGGAGAGTGTTTACTAACAGCAACATACCTCATCAACATCATGCCTTCTGTTGTGATTGACTGGAAAACACCACATGAGCTTTTGTTTGGGAGGGAGCCTATATATGATCACCTAAGAGTGTTTGGATGCTCATGCTATGCTACCCAACCTGTCACTCATAAGGACAAGTTTGACAAAAGAGCTCGAAGATGTATTTTTATTGGATACCCTTTTGCACAAAAGGGATATCAATTGTATGATTTAGATAATCATAAGACTTTTGTCAGTAGAGATGTGGTTTTCAGAGAATCAAGTTTTCCATATCAAGAGGGTATGATTTCAAACAGTCATCTTGAGGATTCAATTCCTATGATTCTTCCTACTAATACTGATGTTCCAGATTTTATAGTACCACTTGTTTCCCCTACTCCAGAAAGTTCTGATTTCACTAATGCTACTTCTGCAGATTCTTCTGATAATGATACTTTTCTACACTCAGAAAATAATATTTCAGATAATACATCAAACAATGATTCAATATCCACAAATATTAACACTACCTCTTTTTCTTCTCTTGAAAACAATAATAATAGTACTCATAATACAATTGTTCCTACTGTTGTTGTTCCTATAAGAAAGTCTATCAGGCCAAAACAACTTTCAACAAAACTAAATGATTATGAAGTTTCCATTAAGCTTCCTGTTTTGCATCAGGATCCTGAAGAAGTATCCTCAGACTCTTCTTCCTTCCATGCTGCTGTATTAAGGGATCTAACAGATTTTGATCCTGCATATGTTGCTTCCTTGGCCACTGTCATAACTGAACCAGAGCCAAGTTCTTACAAACAAGCTGCCACAGACCCAAGATGGGTCTCTGCCATGAATAAGGAACTAGAGGCTCTTGAGTCTAATCAAACATGGACTCTTACCACCTTACCTACTGGAGTTAAGCCTATAGGGTCAAAATGGGTATACAAGATAAAACACAAACCAGATGGGAGTGTTGAGAGATTTAAAGCTAGGTTAGTAGCTAAAGGTTATAACCAAATCAAAGACAAGGATTATAAGCATACCTTCTCTCCAGTGGCTAAGTTTTCTACTGTGAGAACAGTTCTAGCCATAGCTGCTGCCAAGGGCTGGGTCTTACATCAGCTAGACATCAATAATGCATTCTTGCATGGATTTTTGGAGGAGGAAGTTTACATGAGGGTGCCAGAGGGGTATTTGAAAGCCAAGCGAAATGAAGTCTGCAAATTGCAGAGGTCTCTCTATGGCTTAAAACAAGCCTCTAGGCAATGGAACCTTGAGCTCACCAGGTTTCTCAAAACCCTGGGTTTTGTTCAATCAAAGAATGATTATTCTTTGTTCACTTACACCAATCCAGTCACCAGTAATTTTACCCTTGCTGTGGTTTATGTAGATGATATTTTACTGACTGGGGATGATGAGTCTCACATCACTAATGTCAAACATGAGTTGGATGTTGCTTATTCTATCAAAGATCTTGGTATCCTCAGATACTTCCTTGGTTTGGAGGTAGCCAGGAATGATAAAGGCATTCTCCTTAATCAGAGAAAGTACATACTTGATATCCTCCAAGATGTTGGTATGGAGAACTGTACAGAGACACCATTTCCTTTACCCAGGGGCTTAAAACTTTCTACAGAAGATGGTGAGCTGCTGCCTCATCCAGAACAATATAGACGATTGATAGGCAAATTTCTATATCTCAATCTAACACGTCCAGATGTCTCTTATTCTGTTCAACACTTGAGCCAATTCTTAAGCCAACCACGGGTACCTCACCTACAGGCAGCCATTCATGTCCTCAGATATCTTAAGTCCACCATTAATGTTGGATTATTTTATCCTGCTCAGAATGATCTGTCCCTTACAGCCTACTGTGATGCAGACTGGGGCCAATGTGCCTTCTCATGTCGTTCTCTGAGTGGTTATTGCATGATGTTAGGTACTTCACTAATCTCCTGGAAGACTAAAAAGCAGCGTACTGTTAGCAAAAGTACAGCTGAATCTGAGTACAGGAGCATGTCCTATGGTTGTTCTGAGTTGGTCTGGTTGGTGTCACTCTTGAAGGACTTAACAGTTGAGGTACCACTTCCCATCACAATGTTCTGTGACAATAAAGCAGCAGCCCACATAGCACAGAACCCAGTCTTCCATGAGAGGACCAAGCACATTAGCATTGATTGTCACTACATTCGTGATAAGCTGCAAGAAGGATTCCTTATTCCTCGACATATCAGAACAGGCCTCCAATTAGCAGACCTCATGACTAAGCCATTAGGAGCTGCTCAGCATGTATTTCTTTCTGTCAAGCTTGGATTACAATTTCCTACACGTCTTCCAGCTTGAGAGGGGAGTATTGAGCATATACTATGGTTGTTAATAAGTGGTTAAGCATAGTTACTTACCATGTTGTATATAAACCTTCTTGTAGCTTCATTCTAACTAACTTAATACATATCAAACATTATTTACCTTTGGCTTTATCTTTCTAGAATTTTATCTCTCTATAACAGAATTCTATAACAGAATTCTCCATTCCCATGGAGTTAAACACCATGGTTTCATAAAAATATAAAAAAGAATTAAACCGTTTTGCAACAGCTACAACTTAGGCATAGATTGAACCCATAAACATGATTTGGCGCTCCTAGAATACAACTACGAAGTCCAAACATTAATAAGGACGCTTAACTAACAGACTTTGAAAAAAAAAATACTCCATAGTAAACTTCTTTATCAAACAAGAGTTTGTAGCTAAGGTTTTCACACCAGTCTCATAGACCAGAGAGCTGTAGTGGAAAGGAAAGTATTAAATATACATAAGATAAATATAAAAGTTTTGGATAAAAAGCATGTAGAGCACCAGAAACGCCAATCAACCAACCTTAGATATAGAATAAAAAAAACATTCTAGATATCACTATAACAAAACCGACGTGCTATCACTTGGCAGACCCCTTCAACGCCTGGAAAGAAAAAGAAGTGTTACACGACCCTTCACTACGCTAAAATTGCCTTAGATTCAAAATACAAAATACGAGATAAGATTGCTTTGCCTGTTTTTTAATTATGAGAATAACTACAATTTAGTTTAACTTAACAATAACTACAATTTCAAAATGTAATACGGAGTAAAAGCCATCTTTAATTATGAGAATCCTAGTTAGCATGAAAGAATATATCACATGGAGTTGATTTCAACATCAAAACTTTTTTGACAAATTGAAAACATGAATGTCAACTCCAGTTTCAGATTGACACAAATTTAAGAATTCAGGTTCGAGTTCCAGTGCACAAAGAGAGTTCAATAGTTTAGATTGAGCTATCTTTAAGACTTACAATACGCAAGTCATATGGACACAGAAAGCCAGTATCAGGTGAGAGAGGGAGAGGGAGAGGAAGAGGGAGAGGACCAGACCTTGTATCTTGATAGCCTCATCTTCATTCAGCTGTGCAAAGAAGGTACGTCTCATCTCAACAGAGCAGCCAAGAAACCGTTCCTCACTATTGGACAGAATGGACACAGAAAGCCAGTATCAGGTCAAATAGCTTATTTAATATTTATGCAGCTAGCTCAAAAGTGTAAAAAGATCCTGACAATATACCAGCCAATTTCATTCAGCAATTCTAAACATCTAGATTCTTTACGCGGGGACTCTCCTTCCACAACTACACAATATACCTGTACAGAATACGACAGAGGTAAGGCTAGCAGACAGCATAGAATAGAGGAAAGGGTTGAGCCCACGCACGAAACTTAATACTTCCTCCATTCAACTCCACTCTACCAAATTATTTTTTCACGTTTGACGAGACGTGTTTTACGCGGTAAATATCGCTAGCTACGTGTTTGCAAAAATTATAAAAGTTGGATATTAATAATGTACTCGTAAAGACGAATTAAATAAGATCACACATGAATATATTTTCACTTATATATTGAGAGAAAATTGCAATTAGATGCCGACTTATGAATAGTGTGCAAAAATGAAAGTGGTAGAGTGGAGTTGAATGGAGGAAGTATAAACTAGAATATGCCCCACAAATGAATGGCTAACAAAAGGTTTGCTCGTACTCCATACAACATGTCAAGCAACGTCTTCCATCATCACAGGATTTTTCAAGTCAAAGTTCCTCCCCTCTCAAAAATAGTAAGGATAAAGAATAGTGTTTCAATATATTATTTTAAAGAAGAAAAGGGGGGACAAATGTAAGGAAGAGACACTAATATGGTTAATCCTGAAATATTAGAACTGCACCACGTAAGATTAACGCAAGTGACAGCCATTTACAAATATGAGTGATGGTGAAGAAAACTAAAACGGTGAAAAGTGAACATAGTTTACACAACTGGACCAGAAACATCAAAGAGCTGTGACTTTAAACCTGTAGATTTTCTAACAATAGAAAATTATACGGATGCAGACTTAAGCCAATAGTCCATCCCCCTTTTCTAACAACAGTCGTGAGAAACACAACAAAAATACGCACCACAAACTTCGATACTCACCACAACTAAATCACAAAGGGCATATGAAAATACAAGTCAAGTGAATAAATTACAAGAAAAGAGCACACTACATAGTCTTCGTAAAGAAAACACCAGGCACAAGAAAGCCCGTTGAGTCCAAGATCTTGGGTGATGAAAATCAAAAACAACTTTAAAAACTAAGAAGACACTAGAATAGGGGAACAATCATCAAAATAATCCATCGGACTCTCATTAAGTTCACTCATATGACCTTGTCCGATCAAAATATGTGAAACAACATAGGAATAGTATATATTAAAAACAAGGAAACATAGCTGAAAACGGCTAGCCACATACCTCTCTTCTATTCCATCTATCACGAGCTGTCAACATGGCAAACAAAACATAGTCAGTGCTGTTGGCACATCGATACAAACGAGCAATATGACCAAAGAAGACAGGTAGCCAGATGATAATCACAAGCTGGTTCAACTAACTGATGCCCAAAACCAGGGAATATATCAAACAACTACAGCATATATCAATATACATCTTCTCTAGTTCCATTATAACATTCAATCATGAGATCTAAACAATGTTAAACACAAGATCAAACCAGATAATTATCTACCCCAAACTCAGAGTGCGGCTTCTCATTGTTTAAAGTAGTACTACAGACATGAAAGACCATAACATGAACAAGTACATAAAACTAAAGCCAACAATCCCTAACTATCTAGGGATACCAAGGCATAAAGAATGTAGAGAAAATAAGGGTTACTCACTGCGCCAACTATATGGTCCACAATCCAGAAGAGCATTATCAGTATCATAGTTGACGAACTCCTCCTCGCTACCATCGTCACTTAAAATGTCATCGAAAACAATCCTGTCTTCCTGCATTTGTAAAATATACAATCAGGCAGCAAGACACATATATCCGTTATTTAGTAGTACGGTACAGGTTATAATAGCCAAATTGCATGGGGCACCTTAGGAGCGCCTTATGTCTAAGGAGCATCTAACTAGATGCCAAACTATGTAATTTCTAACCGTCTTTCGTACTACATATCATGCACACAAACCTCTAAACCTTTGAAATGTAACCAAAATGAGAGGTCGTAGCCTAGATTTGATAGCAAGCTACACGACAAGATATTTGAAGCATTAAGACAAAATTTAAGAGAAATCTCGAATACCTCCTCCGAGACAGGATTAGATGAACCTGCCAAAAAAATATAGAAAAATAAGCACAGTAGGTTTAGCCAGAGCTAAAACAATTGAAGCAAATACATAATGCTCTTCTAGGAAACGCAAAGCAACTCAAATGACTTTATCTAAAAGAAAGGCGCTGAGAAAATGCACCAACACACGGATAAAGCCTTATAGAGTACCATCAGTAAAATGTACATGCATAAGTGTAGTAGACTAGATTCCAATGTTTCGCAGTAGTAGACCATTTGAAGAAAAGCAGAGGACAACTAGTAAATAAATATTATCTAGATCATTAGCAAGTATTAGTAGTTACTTTGTACAAAGCATTCCATATTTCCATCACATACGCACTCTATGTCGATGCCAATACAGTTAATTCTAGACTACGAAATAAGTAGAGACTCTTAAGATTTAACCATATAGAATAGAGTTTGCTTTTAATCATCTGCAAGTGTTCAAATGGAAATAAAATAAGAAGAGAAGGACGGACTTCCCATATATCGACAATTAAGCATAATCAAAAGCAACCCAGCAAAAGGCAAAAAACAAACAAACTTGTTCAAAACAACAATATCACAAGCTCACAAGATTACATCAAAGAACATTAGTCTGAACTTCCAAATTAAAAAGCCAAAAAATGACGTCTTTCAACATGGGGGATTCAAACACACCCTCAAGCAAACAATCAGTGTCGCGATTGAGCAACAGAAAGAGCACGTCAAACAAAACAAGGAGTTTACCATCGTCATTCGATGAAGTATTCGACTCTGAATCACTAAGGCGTCGCTTCTTCATAAGTGGTGCATGATCCTCATCTTCTGAAGATGCAATGAATTATAACATGAATAAAGTATCGAGGATATAACCGAAAAGAAACAATAATCCACAAAACAAAATTGTTAATTACAAAAACTCACAAGAACTATAATCCACCAACCAGTAAACTTGTCATCATCTTGGGATGAACTCTTCTCCTCGTAGCTGTCTTTCTCCATAATATTCTTAAACCTAATTAATCCCAATATAATTCAGAGAATCAAGTGCAAAATTTGATGATTTATGATAATTAATACGAACAAAAGAAGGAAATTCAAACACGAAACCCTAACAGCACCAATAGAGAGAACATCCTTTTTCACCCTCTCTGTCCTTTAAGAGGACATCCTAGAACTATGTTGAGTGTCCTCTTGCATAGAGGAAGATGGTTGCTTCCTCTAGTTTTAGAGGAAATGAAACGTAGGCCCTTGTGCCCACTTGTCACTATTTTTATTTTTTTTATTTTGTAACAAGTTGAAATGTAAATAAATGGGTAGATGACGAATAAGAAATCCTCTCTAATGTGAGCAAAAATATATGCAAATAGGATGAACATAGTGGAAATGAAGGTGGGTCAGAGAGAATGTATTTTGTCAAAAAATGAGAGGGTGAAAGAGAAAATAAGAGGATACTTTCATCCTCTCTATTGTGGATGCTCTAAGGGAGAAACATAGCAGCAGAATCGAATCGAATCGAAAAACACAAAAAGTAAATGGACAAATAAGGGAGAGGTGAATTTTCTTTCCTTAGAATGCCTTCGCCTTCTTCGTTGATATTTGTAATTTTGTATTTTTTTTTTCAAATTTCATTACTTATACATCTATGTTTCATAATTCATGTAGGATTACGACGAGGATTTCGGTATCGACGATGTCGATTACTCAGAACAGTCACTATCAACAGAATATTCACTTCTCATTATAAAGAAGGTTTTAATTGGGAATATCAGATCGCACTTGGACTCAGTTTTGGCATTAAAAGAGAAGGCAACAAAAGGCGGGGTCGTAACACGGATCTTCGTGTGGATTAACGTCTCAAAAATAGGGATGGGGACACGTTAATGAGGGCTAACACGTCTTTCCAATGGGGTGATTGCAAATTTAAAATGAAAATTGTTGAAGTCCAAGTCGACCCTCCACAATGGTGTTACTTTACATGGGTCGAGTCGGAGTACATAATCATGCTTTGGTGGAGTATTGCGATGGCGATAAATATTATCCTAAGCTTCATGATGATGAGTTAGCGTATATTGATGCCCAAGTTAGAGCTCATGTACCGCCGACTCTGATTAATGCGGAACTACATGAGCGGAATCAGAAAAATCACGCCCGTAAGGCAACAAATCTACAACCGGGGTCAGAAAGTGAGGAGCGAGGATAGAGAAGGAAGAAACCCGGCACAACAAATATTAGCACTTGCGGTTCAGCTTATATACGTGCACTTTTGGGTTTCCGATCGGTCGACTAGACAGTTGACGCACGTGTTCATGGCACATCTGGAGGTCGTTAAAATGTTTCGTTCATACTATTATGTCGTCATCATGGATTCCACATACAAGACGAACCCATATGATCTTTCGCTTGTTGAGATGGTTAGGGTCACACCAGTTGGGGGGACATTTGTAATCGCATATGCTTTTGTGAAATACGAGCCCGAGTAGGGATATGCTTGGGTGTTACGACGTTTGAAGGCCCTTCTCAATGACGATATTCAACCCAATATTGTGTTACCAATTTTAAGAAAGGGTTCGCGAAGGCGATTCCCAATGTTTTTACCTGAATTCCTCTCACTTGCTATGTCTTTGGCATATATATGTTGTCGTGGAGACGAGATCACTTGACATCACACATGATGATTATTGGGTTAATAAGCTCATAGCTTGAAGTTATTAAGAGCGGTTGTGGAGGCGGGGACCCGACTTGAGTTTGATGTGGCGAGGGAGAAATTGTGCAAAGGATGGCCAGCAGTTGGTGCTTATGCAAACTCTCAGATATTTGGACTCATAAACTGATTTGTTAGATTGGTTGCTTTCGTTTATATAGACCAAATAACTTATAAAAGCATCTACTTTATCTTACACATTCTGAAATGTTAAGGTCTATACATGAAGCCTAGGTGTTAAACAATCCTCCTAGCACTTTATTTATTGATAAAAGGGGTGGACCAAGCTGCATTTTTTAAATTAAACAAAATGAAAGGAATCAAAAGAGTTTCTAAGTCCCATAGAGCTTGTTTTGCCAAAAAAAAGGGGAAGATTGAAAGATGTGTGAGCTACATTCTTCAATGGGCTAGGCTTGCACGGTCCTCAAGCGTCCTATTTCAACATCGTCGCAAAACTCGAGCCAAACTTGAAACCGCTTACAATGTTGGAGTGAATTGAATAGTTTTGGAGTGTGTTCAATTTCGTATTTGACTGAATCATTCCCAAGTGACCATGTTTACTTGGATCGAACCAATTTTAAACCACTCATTCATCTTGAAAATGTCTTGACTTATTAATATCTCATCATCTCGTAATGCTCCCGCATCAAGTGTTGCTCGACTATTTCTCATTCAAAATAATATGAACATATAAAGTGGTTTTTGTTGTTTTTGCATTTTTCTTTCTTTTCTATTATGTTTTTGCTTATATAAAGCCTCATTATTTAAATTCAAGAAAAGGCAAGCTAATTATTTTAACTTAAATGAACTTAGCTTGAGTCCACCAATTATGTGACAACCCTCGCGAATGCGAAAATAAAACATAACAAGCATGTGATTTATATAGCGGAAAATACGGTGTTTTTAAAACTTTTTACATGCTAAGATAAAAATACGAGGAATGTTAAATAATTACAAACCAAAGTAGAATATACTACAAGAGACGAAGTCTCTCAAAATGTTATCAAATATCAAATTTATTAGCAAACTAGCTAAACAACGTCTAGAGGTGATTCATCCAGGCCAACGTCCGCTAGCTCACACCCGAACCCAAAATACCACAAGCAAAAATCCATCCAATCAAGCAACCTGTTCATCCATGAAAAACATGAACGCCACAGTCAGTGGGGAGTAACTCCGGGTTCTCCCAGCCATATCACAATAAACATACTTAAACGGTAATACGAAAGTAGAAGCATGCATGTATAAATATACATGTGAAATACGAGAAGGATAAATAGGCAATTCAATATATATGAAAATATAAGTACATGAAGTACAAAACCGTAACCATCATAGTATAGATAGACTCGGGGATGACACTCTTAGGCAACCATACACTCACTAGGGCTTGCATCTCACCGTTAGCGGCATAAGTTTGATAAGATTGAGATTCGACAAACAAACCATGCCAAGTCATCCAAAGATCACAAATAATCAATCATATAATCATCCATCCAAACGTACAAATACGTTGACAACATCTCTCACGGTAAATGACACGCACTAGCACCGTGTACATGGCAAGAATGATTAAAATCGCTTCCACGGGATGACATTTCCCTGAACGCATACACGATTCAACATTTCGTATATGTAGACTAATTTCCTCCCGGTAGGACGACGATCATAATACGGTCCTAGTCTAAACCTGGCCAGACTCTCGGAATAACATTTTCCGATTCGACATGCGATGACATTTCGCATCCAAGACTCCGTCAAACATAGAAGCCGAGTACCCCAAATTCTGTCAACATTCACGAAAGAGGCGGAAAAGAGCACAAGCATCATAACAAGCGGTACGCCACATGCAATGAAACCACCTCGCAAGTATAAAACATTTGACGGCCGGGTTAATCAACGCAAAGCGTTCGCCTCCTAACAACGTCGTCATATGCCCACTAACACATGCAATTAAGCAGTAAGGATATACTCCTCGTTCCGACATTCCAGCCTTACGAACGAAGAGGTAGCCGGGGAATGAGAGTACAAAGCACTTAACAATTAGTGCTCAAACCGTAACATGTGTAAAACCGACTCAAAGTGGGATATATGAAAAACCGTCACAAAACATGCGATACAAGCGAATGGAATATCATATATTCTAAACATGAATATTTAAAGTCATTACGTAAATTTATACGATAAACGAACCATGCGAACTATTATAAATTAAGATTTAAGAAAGAATGAGAAAAGAACTCCAGCAGGGTGCCAGCCGGTCAGGTGGACCGGCCGCCGGGCACCCGGCTGGCGCCTCATCAACAAAACAAAAACCATCAAAAACACAGCGAGTTCACAGCCGGTCAGGGGGACCAGCGGCTGGGCACCCGGCTGGGAACAACACAACATCAAAATACAAGTATCATTCTGCTGCGTCCCCAGCCGGTTGGCAGACCGGCGGCCGGGCACCCGGCCGGGAACACTTCTACCCGAGAACCACAACATTTCAATCATCCATTTTTAATTATCAAAAATAACTACTATCAACTATCAATAATCAATAACTATCATCAACAATCATCAACTAACAACAATCATCATCAACAACACAAATCCTAGGACTAATCATCCTATCCTAATTTCGTTTACTAACATTAAAAACACGTTAAAAACACGTAAAGATATCGAGTAACCCTTCACCGTTACCTTTCCGCGTCTTCAATCCTCGTCTAGGTCCTCTTCTATCAAGTAGTAGTCCTTGTCGATCAGGTCTTGGGGGTCACCACCTACAATTAGATAATAAAAGATGAATATAATTCACCTTTGAGAAAGACGGATAAATTGAAAAGCGAGAAAGACGGTAATTTTATTACCAATTAGGATAGAGGACAATGAGAGGGAAAGATTAAGACGAATTTTAGCGGATTTGAACAAGTAATCAGAGAGTAGTGTTGATTATGAGTTTGAGCAAGTATGGAGATTAGAGTTTTGGTGGTTACTTGGTGAGGAAGAAGAGTAAGTTCAAATGAGGTGAGTTAGGGTTAAAAGAGAGTATGAGGGAGTAAGTGGAAAAACATGGGAAAAAGCTCATAAACGTCTTAAGACGTAACTTACTCGAAATCTCGCGTAAAGTCCGGAAACGAACTCGGAAATTCGAAATTAGATACGGGAAATTTAATTCTAGACTAAAACTAAAATTCGCTGAAAAGTATCCGTATAATATTTTTCATATAAAAATAGGGTACATTTGCGGGTGTTACAAATAGGACTCGAAATCCCCTTTCAAAACAGTAATAACAAAGTGACAACTTTCTTGATCAATGAAGGTTGTTTATGGGTTGTAGTTGGTATTGTAGTTATGCCAAATGAAAGCTTAAATTTCAAAGGGGATGCAAAAATCGATCCTAACCTAAAGGGTCGAAAATTAGGCTTATTTGGTAATGCGCGTCTCAAAAATTGTATGCAACGAGTTTGTTTCAAATTATGTGCACAAAAATATACATCTCGTGATCTAAAGAAATGACGACACACTTATGCGTGATGATGTGACATGTCACGCAAGGAAGCCTACTCCAACCTACGGAGACCGGGTATGGATGCACCAGTGTAAAAGAGGCTCTAAGTCTCACATGTAAGTAACTATGTCGAAGTCTAGGTCTAGCCTACAGTCTACTTGGTCTCACAAGGTGGTCTATGATATTTCGGTCAAGCCTTATTTCCCGGGTGTCTAACTAGGAGGTCACAGGTGGAGGTTACTAGGAGGGGGAAGACACGGTTAAGACAAAAATCATCATTGAGGTATCATGTTCTCTTCCGAGACCAAATTTTGTTTAATATGGATAAACTCAATGCAAACGGAAAGTAAAGCGACAAACACGTATTTACAACTGACGAAATACAATTCTAATTTCTAATAACAATTAAATAGACATGCAACAATTGTCTAAACTAGCAGCACGTATGAAACACATAACAAGTTCCAAAAGGAACATCCTAATCAACAATTCTCATCCGCCTCCATATTATCAAAATAAAGGAAAAGAGATGTAAAGGAGAATAAGGTTGGAACGAATGTACCTAACGGTCTTCTTGTCTATATTGTTTCAAACGCCCTAAGTGTACCTACGCTACTCGTTAGACAACCCAACATATATATATATATAAATATATATATATATATATATATATATATATATATATATATATATATATATATATATATATGTATATAGTAATGGGATCAAATGAGTCCACCCCAAAAGAGTGAGTCCATAAGTCCTCTTAGAGGCCCTTGGATCTTGAAAATGGATGGCTTAGATTAAAAAAAAAAAGGTCATTAGAGAGGTGTTTAACCTCACTCTCTCACTACCATACTAATTAAACCACTAATACATTTACCTCACCAAATCACTTTCCACACAATTCATTCATTCATAAACACTTCCTTCTTCTCTCTAAAACTCTCTCCCACTTCTCTCTAAAACACTTCTCTCCTTCTCCCTAACTTTCTCTCTTCTTTTTTCCGTCAGCCACCGTCGCCCACCACCACAAACACCACAAACACACAAAAAAAAAACTAGATCTACTACCAAAAAATCCCTTTCACCACCAACCACCACCACCACTCACTGTCTCCACAATACACCACCACCACCGGCGGTGGCCGACGACCTCCCTCCTCTTCTTCTCTCGCCACCCTCCACGGCGACGGCTCTCTTCCTCTTCATCTGCTTCTCTCCGTCCTCTTCACCGCCTTTCCCTCCTCACTGTCTCGCGCGCCCTCCTCACCGCCTCCTTCCTCTCTTCTCCATTTTTTCAGATCTGAAAAAAGCGGGACTGGTTTGGTGCGTGGTGGTGGTGGTTTCGGGGCAGTGGGGAGCAGTGGTTTGGTGGTGGTTTTTGTGGGAGTGTGTGGTGGTGAGGCCGTTTCCCACTCTTCAAGCAACAACCACGAGAACACCACCCGAAACCACCACTCAAACTCCCATTTTTTTCCAGATCTGAAAAAAAATATATATACCTATCGCCATTTTCGCCGCCTTCGACCGCCTTCCGCCTCTCTATTCTTCCTCTTTCTGTTTTTTTATTGTCCCAGATCTGTTTTGGTGGTCAGAGGTGGCGGTGGTTGGTGGGACAGTCAAGGGGTCGTCGTGCGGTGGTTGTGGCTAGTGGGTTTCAGATTCGTTTTTTCTTTCTATTTTCTTTTTCTTTTTCTTCCACTTTTCAGATTTAGTATTTTTTTTCCTCCACTTTTGAATCTACTAACAATAATTTCAAAAAACTAATAAACACAATTTTTAGATCTACCTTTTTTTCTTATTTATTTAATTTTAATTTAAGATCTACTAAATAAGAAGTAGATTTCTAAAAAAAATCGTATTATCTCGTTTTTTAAGTGACAAAAATATTTGTGGTTGTTATTATTGGCTGTTTATTTAGTTTTATTGGTGACGAGGACATAGGTTGTTGATGGACTGAAGTTACACACTCAATGGACTAAAGTTACACTTTCAATGAATAAAAGTTACACCCTCAATGAACTAAAGTTACACTCCAATGAACAAAAGTTACCCTCTCAATATACTAAAGTTACATTCTGAAAAGACTAGAGTTAAACTTTAAATTGGTTAAAATTTCAAAATTTCAAAATAGGATGCCCTAAAATTACTTTGTAAAATAAAATTACATAATTGAGGATTAAAGTTACACTTGTAAAAGGCTAAAGTTACACTGTAAAATATGAAAAAATGTCAAAAACTTGTCTTGAAATCATTTTTTAGTATAATGTTACATATTTTTGGGTAAAGGTTACACTCTAAAAACATATTAAACTCACTTTGTATTATAAAGTTACACTGTTTTGGATTAAAGTTACACTTGCAAAAGGTTAAAGTTACACTCTAAAAATATGTAAAATGTCAAAAATTTTCCTTAAAACTACTTTTTACTATAAAGCTACACTATTTTGGATTAAAGTTACATTTCTAAAAGGCTAAAGTTACAATCTAAAAATACGTAAAATGTCAAAAACTTTTCTTAAAATTATTTTTTAGTATCAAGTTATACTATTTTGGATTAAAGTTACACTTGTAAAAGGTTAAAGTTACACTCTAAAAATACGTAAAATGTCAAAAACGTGTCTTCAAATTATTTTTTAGTATCAAATTATACTATTTTGGATTAAAGTTACACTTGTAAAAGGTTAAAGTTACACTCTACAAATACGTAAAATGTCAAAAACTTGGCGTAAAATAACTTTTTAGTATAAAGTTACACTTTTTTTAATTAAAGTTACACTCGTAAAAGATAAAAGTTACACTTGTAAAACTGTACACTCGTAGAATAACAAAATTTATACTTGAAAACAAAAGTCTCACCATAAAATGCTAAAATGTCATCAACTTTAAGCTAGAGAGAGAAAGACAATTAATTAGTGGTTAAGGAATAGATTAGTGTATTGGTTACTTTTTGCTTCTAATCTCAACCATCCATATTGAAAGATCTAAAGGCTCATAGGAGGACTTATGGACTCAAAAGATATAAGGGACTCATTTGAACCTTTTCTCTATATATATATATATATATATATATATATATATATAGGGGCGGGATCTGGTGCGAACTAGAGTTCAATACGAACTTACGAACTAAGTTGAAATGGTCAGACAAACTACATAGACAAAGTCAAACTTATAGTTTCACCCATACTATGCCCCGTCACTTTCAATCACCCACCTCACCAGCTAAACATAACTCCTTCTTACTCACCCACTAACTTACTCTCGCCGGCGACCACCGAAACCCCGTCACCGGAACCCCGTCACCGGAACCCTGTATACATGTCGTCACCGCCGTTATCATTTGAACTATCTCAATGCTCACCATCCACTAAATTAAATCGCTGACCGCCGTTTCGGAGCTCCGTTTGTTACTTAAATTCCATGGCGAGCCGCACTGTTGAATGTTTGTCGTCCCATTCACCGTCTGGACATTAATGTAGATCTGGCATTTAGATCTCGACTTTGATATCGACGGCGACGATCTGTTTTATATGTCTTTGCAGGGTGCAAGCTCGGTGATGGGGGCAATGATGCTGCCGGTTCGTCCAGTTGAGGCGGGAACTGAATTCGATGCTCGAAGTTGGATCAATGGTGATGTGTAGATGGTGAATGACGATGCTTGTGAATATGAACGCTGTATAGGGGCCCTAAAAATTTCAATTTCGTTGGAAACTTGGAGTTGACTGGAACGAGATATGTCAAAACGCCATGTAGGTGCGTTTCGGCGAGCTCAGATTTTGGGTTTTGGTCTGGCTGCGTTTGTAGCATTGAGCTTGAACAACTTTAGCCATGTTGGCTCAAATTCTGTACTATACGGGTTCGGGTTTCGGTTTTTAGTTTTGAGTTTTGAGTTCCAATTTGGTGGTATTTTAATGGTAATTGATAATGTTGAATTGAAGGTAAAGACTAAAGTGATTCATTGTGAACTCAAAACATTTGAGTCAATTTGGTGGTATTATAAATCAATTAGACGATTGAAGGATGTATTTCATTGTGAACTCAAAACATTTGAGGCATTAATATATTTTTGACTTGGTAGCACTCTTTTATTCTAAGGTTTTTGTTTGTTTCACTCTCAATGTTCCAAAATTATTGGTGGTAAACTGGTAATGCCATACTCAATTACGGAGTACTCCTTAGCCATTACATGAGCAAAGGTAGAGTTTTATTCCATAATGAAGGTAGAGTTTTTTTCAGTCCTTTATTCCAAGGAGTTTATCTAACTGACCACATAAATGTACCTACTAACTTACCGAAATGTATCCACTTAGCTCCAGAGGTGTATTTACATAGCTAAAGATATGTGTCTAGCAACGTACCGAAGTGTATCCACCCAGTTAGAGGTATGTATCTAGCAATTTAAAAAAGTGTATCTACCTAGTTAGAAGGATATATCTAGAAGTTTAAACGAGTATATTTAATAAATATCTAAAGATATATATATCTAGCAAGTTAAAAAAGTGTACTTAGCTAGTTCGAGAGATGTCTCTAGCAATTTAAACAAGTGTATCTAATTAGTTAAATATATATATATATATATCTACCAAGTTAAATAAATGTATCTACCTAGTTAGAGGGATGTATCTAACAACTTAATTAAACGAGTTTATCTAAAAAGCTAAAGATATGTATTTAGCAATTTAAACAAGTGTATTTATCTAGTTAGAGGTATGCATCTAGCAACTTAAACGAGTGTATCTAAATAGCTAAAGTTATGTATCTAGCAATTTAAAGAAATGTATCTACCTAGTTAGATGAATGTATCTAACAACTTAAACGAGTGTATCTAAATTGTTAAAGGTATGTATCTAGCAATTTAAAGAAGTGTATCCACATAATTAGAGGGGTGTATCTAATAACTTAAGCGAATGTATCCAGCTAGCTAAAGGCATGTATGTATCTAGCTGCTTAACGAAGTGTATCTAGCTACCAAAAGGTACGTATCTAGCTAGCTAAAAGCATGTATCTAGCAACATAACGAAGTGTATCTAGCTACCTAAAGGTACGTATCTAGCTAGCTAAAGGCATGTATCGAGCAACTTAACGAAGTGTATCTAGCTATCTAAAGGTACGTATCTAGCTAGCTAAAGGCATATCTAAAATGAAAAAAATGCAAACAATATGTTATTTCATAACTTCAGGTAATGCTAGTCCATTTTAGTTATTACTCAAACTTCCCAAAGATTTTACCACAATAAAGTATGTTCAACAAATCAATTATGTTATGTAAATCCCTGAACTTTAAAATGAGCTACTCGTATTATTTTCCAGCAACATACCATGTAAACACCACTTCAATTAATAATAGAGTTTCAATTTCTCCTTTTAAAAGTTAAACCACATGGTTATTCCTAAAAAAATTCCCAAGATTCAAACTTTCTGCAGTTAAACAATTAAGAAACAAAATGATTACTCTACTCCACCCTACGACCACCCTCCTCCATACACAGCCTCACACTAGCAACCACCAATTACAACGGCAACCCCCTAGCCAACGTTGTCCCACAAAACCAGCGCCTTAACGCCCTCCTTTCTCCAGCACAGTCCAAAAATCCGTCAAACATCAACCGCACCACTGGTTGCTCGGTCACGCGCCTCCACAATCACCACATATCTCAGTTTTAAAAAAATATTATGAATATAAATCATAGATCTATAAAAAATGAAGAAGAATTACAAAAAAAAGTAACCGAATTAATGGAATTTTTTAAACATTTCGATACAAATAAATCTTCAGCTAAAAATCACTTTAATTAAGGTTGTGGTATGCAACAAGGTCGACAATGGCAAATATACGGTGGTCGCCGGCGAGAATTAACGGAGCTCCGACGATGGTGGAGGTTGTGGCTGGCGGTACCGACAGGTGGTAGGTGAGAGATGTTAGATGTTGGGTGATTGGGTTTTAAGGAAGATGAGAGCTGATAAGAAGTTTAATAGAAGCCTTTGATCTAATTTTCAAACTTGATCTAAGGGCTGGAAAATAGTTCGTAAGTTCGCACCGAACTATAAGTTCGTACAGGATCCTAATTCTATATATATATATATATATATATATATATATATATATATATATATATATATAGAGAGAGAGAGAGAGAGGAGTCAGGTTCACATGAGTCCACAATTTTTATGAGTCCATAAGTCCTCATCTACACCATTAGATCTTAAAAGAGATGGATTGTTGAGATAAGAAACATTAACTCACTCACCTACTACTACTTAATGTCATTTTGAATTTTGAATTTTCAGATTAAGCTTTTATAACTTTATCAAAATCTTTTTTGTAGCTTTAGTTTCTTACGAATGTAAGTTTTACCTATAAAAGTGTAACTTTATACAAATTTAGTCATTTTTTAGTGTAACTTCAACCTTTAATGTTGTAACTCTATGTTAATATAGTCTATTTTATATATTGATTTGAATATTTGTAATTTAAAGAAATATTTTGTGTAACTTTAGTGTTTTACAAGTGTAACTACATTATTTTGCGAGTGTAACTTTAATCTTTTAAACTAATTTTGTATATAAAAATTTGATATTATGTAATATAATCTAATTTTGAATTTATTAATTTAAATTTATACAACTTTATTTAACTTTAGTCACACTTTATATAACTTTAGTCCAATTTTATGTAACTTTAGTTCAATTTTGAATTATTAATTTAAATTTATACAATTTTATGTAAATTTAGTCCGTTATATAACTATAGTGAAATTTTATGTAACTTTTGTACGTTAAGCATGTAACTTTAGTCAAAGATTGTGTCCCACCACGACCTACAATAACGTACAACACTAAAAGTGTTGGAGTAGGTGTCCTCCACAATAGTGCGCCACATAATAAATCTCATTAAGGAATATAATTGAGATATTTATTGACTATTTATATCTGATTAGTCAGTTGATTAACGTAAATCAATAACGGTTGGCTGACTAGAGTTTGACGTTATTGTCGTATGACGGCGGTGATCAATTGATCCCTTTCGGTTACACCTATAGGATGAAATCCAAATAGTAACTAATTATTTGTATATGATACAGTTGATTAGTCCATTACATATATTTCATATGTACGAGAGTTAATTGTTAAAAATTGAGTTAAGAGCTCAAATTCGATTAAGTTTATTTTTCAATTATGCGATAAATGACTAATAAATTTATATCTTATTTTAATATGACTAAATAAGATCTAACTTAGTAATTAATTGTTAAATTACTAAATTAGTTGAGGTTTTGAGTTAGAGGTAATTAGTTAATTATATTTACAAGGAATTGTAAAATAAATTAACTAAGCATTGTGGGACCCATTATATTTTGATATAATGGTAAAATATTACTTAAAATGTTAAGTACATATTATTTATTTATTTGTGTCATATAATTGTTATATGATCAAATTAACACTTAATTATACAAGATAATTAAGCATATGATTAATAAGTATTTGTGGGACAAATATCAAAAATCAAAATGAACCATATAAGAGCATCTCCAATGGTAAGCTAGTTGCTACTAGCTTACCTTTGACACATCATATTTTTAAGCTACAACCATTTCAAGCTACAATTTCCTCCAATGGTTTATAAAATATATAACTAGCTTGAGTTGACCCATTTAATAAACTCATCTATTTTCTATTGGTTACATTCCTTATGTGGGTCCATTCAAGCAAGTAGCTCCATGGAGCTACTTGCTCAACTTAAGCTAGTCTATGTGGAGCACTCCAATAGTTAAGCAGGTAGCTTAAAATCTTTTTTATTTGCAAGCTAGTCCTTTTACTCAAACATTGGAGATGCTCTAAGGCCACTAGGGGCCGGTCAAGTAGTAGTGGTGAGGTGATGATGGTTGCTTTTGTTCATGCTCACAAGTCACATGAGATTATTACATGAATAGTAACCTAAAATCATTTCACTCAACACTACACTCTACCACTTTGCATGTGAATTAAAATAAGCAAAATAAGTCCCTTGTGAGGCTTACCTTGACCGGCCATATTGCCTATAAAAGGGCAATATGGTTGTTCATTTTGTGTGGTTCAATCTTGCTTATTTCTCATATATCTCTCTAAAAACTCATCTTCTCACTAAACTCTCATAATACTAATATTTACTAAGTATTAGTAGTGTAGTAATATATACTAATATTTGTAGTATTTTATCTATCTTATTATCTAGTTAATAATAAGATTAGATTATTTGGTATCATCGTGGTACAACTTGAAGGAGGTCTTCTAATTTGGAGATTGTTCTTGGATCATCCTTGTTTATAGCTCAAGATCAATAAGAAGGAGTTCTTATTGTGCCCATTTAATATCCATTTCAATGTGAGGAAATTTCTTCTTTTATATAAATGTCTTTATATTTGCATGCATGTTACATAGATCATTAAACACTAAATTAACAAGTAATTTAGTAACTAATTAGAGGAGTCTAATTAAGGTCTATGGACTTTCAAAAGCGCCACACCACCCACCCTAGCCCACCTCAGATGCGCCAACCATCACCACCAGCCACCTGCCACCACTCCACAACAGCCCGCCCTAACCATCACCACCACCTCCGCCTACAACACCACCACTGATGTGGTCGTTATACACCAAAAATAAACCTAAGTCTACTAACTAAGAAGATAGCGGAAGTAGGGTCGATCTCCACAGGGAGGAAACTAATTAACTGAAATCTAAATCTGCAAGTAACAAACTGGGGGGTTTTGAAATGGTTTTAACTAACTAAATAAGATTAAAGGAAAGAGAATTAAAGGAAGAAATAAATATGAAGTAAATCAGATAAAGAAAAATATGCTAGGATTCGGTCTACTGCAGTATCGGCATCTATTGGTCAACTAAGTCAGTCAATCTATCAATGAGAAGGGCAATGATTTTCTCCTCTCGGTCTCAAACCACCCTAGGGATTTTCCTAATTAACTCTCGTCCTCTTAGGAGTCACCTATAAATTCTAAGCAAGCCTTCCCTTCCAATCTCTCGATCCAGGTCGGGGTTAACTATCTAGCCTAGTCTCCTGCGTGCACTCATTCAACTAAACCTCAATTAAATTGCAAAGATCGATTCTCATATTCAAGACTAACTAAAATAATCTATCCTAACATGCCTCTACTACAGTTTCCCTCATCCCAACATACAAGAGAATTAGCTACTCATGTTATTAACTATGCTAACAATAAAAACGATTGAACATATGATGATAGACATAATAAAATCGTAATTACTAAGCATAAACAATAACACACACTAATTAAGACGAGTAAAACAATAATAAGGATTAAAACGAAAGTAAGAATAAAAGAGAGAAAGTAGTTTACAATCTAGCAAATCCGGCGTAAAGAACAATCCACGTCGAATAACCCGAATATAAACTAAAGATTTAAAAGTTCAGAACCAATGACAGATTAATGTCTGCTAATTACTGAATGCTTAAAACAGAATAATAAGTGCTGAATGACTAATGACGTAAATAAGAGTCATATATAGTGTATAACACGACTCTAAACCTAATTAAGCTTATGGACTTAAAGCCCGTGATAGGATCTACTCGATCGAGGAAAATAACGACTCGATCGAGGCTTTTATTCATGGAAATCAGTCGATCGAGCATTTTAACTACTCGATCAACCAACTGGTAAACGACTCCTACTCGATCGAGCAAAGGATGTAGCTCGATCGAGGTCTTCAGGCTTCAACTTACCTCGATCGACCAAATGCGTACTCGATCGAGGTCTTCTGGCATAGTACATAGTAAGAGTCATGACTTTGGGCTTGATGATGAATGGTTTCACGCTTCCCAAGGCAAGAGCTCCTGTCCCGATCCTTCCATTCTCCTAAATGCATGCAAAGTGGACCGCTTTGGCTCGGTTTCTGCTACTATGCAGCTTGTACCTACAAAATGGCAATGAAAGCACAAAGTAGCCAAATATGGGCATACGGTGATATAGTATCACCTAAATAACATAGAAATGCGTGCATAAATGGACTAAAAAAGTCTATATAAAATACACGCATCAAACTTCCCCAAACCAAACCTTTGCTTGTCCTCAAGCAAACTAAATGCAGCTATATGGAACAAAATAAACCTAGGGAAATGGAGCAAGTCTCAGAGCTAGCTACAAGTCGATATTAAACAGTTCAATGCACTCATTCAATCGCTACAAAGCTTAATACGAAAGTGAACGAATTTATACAATCTTGGAAATAAATTAGACTTTCGACCTTGCAAGACTCAACCAAATTCGGACTCTCACGGGTAACTTTTCTCTCAACAAGCAAATGGTAAGTAAATATGTATAAGAAAGAGAGAAGAAAATATAGTCACTCACCTAGACTACGACCGACACAACATGCATTGCTAACTAATATGAAAGATGATTCAAGCACCGTACACACGCATAACCACCATTCAAGGACAATCACGTGCCGAACATTTGCAAAAATATGGATATGTGAGGTTAATTGGTAAGAAGGAGCAAAACAATTAATGGAAATGTGAGGGTAAATAGCCAAGCTAGTTCCTAACAAAACCGCAATAAAATCCGTTCCACCTTCCAACAATCAAGAATTAAGCTCGATGCCTTAACAAATTTAGGCATATACAACACAAATCCCATAAAACACCTCAACAAATTATAATAAGCGTAGGAGGCGCAAAAACAAAAACTTCAGCCAGTTATTTTTCTCATTATATTTTTCATTTTTTCTTTCTTTCTTTTCTTTTCTTTTTCTTGGCTGACTGAGTAAAACCACTCGATCGAGCTGAATGAGGCACTCGATCGAGGCAACAAACATCAATTTCTGCTCGATCGAGTTAAACAAACTGCTCGATCCAGGCACTATTCTTACTTCTCTTCTTTTTCTCACAAAACCCACTCCAATCAATGAAACGAGCCAAAAACTGACACAATGGTAAAATATACCTCGACTACTAAACTAGCTCGGCAAAGGTAGGCTCAGTTTAGGATGTAGTTAAAGGCAACATGCAGATATGGCTTTATGTGGAGTTAATGGGGTAAAATGAGGAAAAGGGAGATGCAAATATTCTCAAAACACGTGATACCGACCACAAACCCAATGCGTGCAGTCAATAAGAAATCAAAATTCATATACAAGCAAATGACATGAGATGTGGGGAGTAACTACTCTCATTCCTAGATGAACTGGTCATGAATGTCACCAGTTATAGGCTCTAAAATCTCAGAAAATATAAGTAGTTTGCCAAAATGTTGAGTCAAGTCTAATAATCAAATTAAATTCCAAGACAAAATTCAATAGTTCACTATTTCGATTTTGCTCAATAAATCAAGAAAGGTGCAAAGAATAGCATAAAATAGACTTGTAGTGCAATTTCATCATGAACAGGACTCCAATCCGACTCAACTATATGCAAAAATAAACGTGATATTTTTGATTTTTTCAAATTTTTCTAATTAACATGAATTGTAAACGTGAATGCAATACAAATGCAAATGCAGACGCAAAAGGATGTAAAACACTTCCCCAAACCAAAAATAGACAATGTCCTCATTGGCTAGCACAACAGCATAAACGGGAAAGGGAGAAAACAACCTAATTCATGTTCCTAAGTAATGAAATACACAAAGAATGGAAGAACAATGAACAGAAAAACTCACAAAACCAAGCTTCCCTAAACCAGCATCAAACTGGGGAGCTAACATCACCTACTCCCGTCCGTCTCCTCCTCCTCTACCCTAAATGTCGGGTCCCTCTCCTCTTCCTGAGCTAGCCTCCTGGCTGCCAACTCCGCGCGTTCCCTCATGGCCCTCTGTGCCGGCGTCTCATCCTCTTCCTCTCCAGAAGAACAGGAAGAAGAAGATGGTGAAGGATATCCACCCTCTGGGTATCTGTAGAACGAGGGATGAGGCCATCCAGCTGGAATAGGACGCCCTCTGCGGATGTGGTCCTCATAGATGGGGAACAAGGCCAAGGCCTGATCCCGTCGCATCAGTGCAATATCCCTGCGCATCTCAAGTAGCAAAGCATCACGACGCCCTTGGTCCATGACCTCAGGCGTCTCAAACAGAGGAGGACAGACAAAATTAGCAGGGAAAACCGACTCAGGAGGTGCAGTGGTGACAGGTGGGGGTGTGACAGTGGTCGGCCTGGGGCAACAGCTTCCTAGGAGCTGCTAAAAGACCGTCACTCGAAAGACCCAAAACCGCCCCAAACCTAGCTAAGGTCCACGAATGTGACTCATTAAAGAGTCGGAAGTGAATGCAAGCGCTAGTCTGTGAGGTAGCATACATATCGGACTCAAAAATATAAGAGCTGAAAAATTCGAGCGTAGGTACTCGATATGTATACTCCCTGATCGAGGCTAAACCCGACATGCCCGTCCCGTTAAGCAACAAACAAACATCAGTGAGTAAACCTAGCTCCTCTAGGTCGGGACGGTGCAAAAAATGACTCAAATGGATGGGGGAGTCAACTAAATAAGATAACCGTTTCCGGTGAGAATTAGAAACGAATTATACCTCCCTTATCCCTTGTAGTGGTCTGAGGGACTCCACGATAGGTGGCTGACTAGCAGCCTTAAGAGCTTTCGGTGGTGCCATTCCTCGAGTAGTGGCCAGCTTATGTGCTGCTAGCTGGCTGGTGGTCAACGCCTTCTTACGAGGGGCGAGTGTTGAGCTGGAAGGCGAAACAACGGTCTCAGCAGTGACCGTTACAGGAGACGGAGCTTCAGTGTGCTCCGTGGAGACTGTCTCAGCAGCAGCCTCGGTAACCGTGACAGCAGTTTCAGCCACAACGGCAGCGGCAGTCTCGGCAGTAGTAGGAACTGCGTCAGTTGTCGTCGCAGCGACTACCTCGGGAACCTTGGCCGTACTTGGGACTGAACTTGATGCCATAGCTACGAAATTATCAACAAGGATCAATTAATTACATCTAATTTACTTGATTAATCCTATAATCATTAGCTAACCCTAATTGAACCGGAAAGGGAAAGGGATTATGAATTAGATAGTAAATTAGGAAAAGAAAACTTACTTGTTGATGATTACCTGAACAAATATAGCAATTAATCAAAAAATTTGAAGAATCGAATTAGCAAACCCTAGTTCACGAAAACTCCAATTAACCGAAATTAAAAGGGAAAGGGAGAGGGCTTTTCAATCAATTGCAAAAGTAAAGAGTTGGGGTAAATGTAATTGGTAAGTAATTAGGGATTTATCACAAATTGCAGGTAGGAATATGCAGAAAAGAAGTCGAAAGATGAAGAACGAAATAGAATTGGGATCGAGTAAAAAGAAAGAGGATCGAGGACTGCCCTTTTATAGGTGAGTTACTTCAGTCGATCGAGTAGAATTTCTACTCGATCGAGGACTTATTCCAGGCATAACGGCTCGATCGAGCGGTTCTGGTTTGCTCGATCGAGCGATTTCTTTTCTTGATCTTCAGGTTATTCGATCATTTTGAAATCTATTCGGACGCTTTAAATTATCCTCGATCAAGGTTCTTGTCTTCCACAAATCTCTTCGATCGAATGACAGTTTACTCGATCGATTGATTTTTCCTGCTTCAGTTTCCTGCAAAGACGATACAACACGAAACCCAAAAAATATCAAAAATTGTCTAACAGAAAAAAATAAATTGTTTATCTAAACTACGGATTATAATCTAAGTCTAATCTAAGTAAATAGTTCAATTGTCTAAGTGTCTAATGAGAACGCAATAAATGTTATTTACAATTTGCACGGGGTTGCAAACCCGGCTACCAACCAAACAGTTTCATGACAAGGCCACCGTGAGGCTTTTGACTTGCGGAATTACCCTCAGCTGCGGTAATTTACGTCTTCTTTCTCCACACGTATAATGGTTTCTTGGAGTCTAGCTCCACTTCGGAATCACTTGCGTACATGGGAGATCCGTTGTGCTTCTTGGACTTCTTCTTCTTGACGTCGTCACGCGAACCCGGCTTTCCCTTTTCCAGCTCCAATGCTACTGATTTACTACCTGTAATACAACACACAGCAGCATGTTCCTCCAATTCGCTCCCAAGCTGGGGCGGAGGTGTTACGGTAGCAATGGGGCTATCACAGATAGGAGCTATAGGTTCGATAGGAACCGAAGCTTTGTCATGCGTGAATAAATCAGGTGTGATATCAGATAAGGGAAGTGCGTGACATGGTGACACATGCATAGGACCCTTACTAGCAGGAGACTGCGTGAATACTAAGTTCTCCACACCTATTTGAAAAGTCAAAGTTCGTAACCCAACATCGATAACCGCTTGCGCAGTATGCAAGAACGGTCTTCCCAAAATGATGGGAGTGTGAGAATCCTCAGGTATATCTAAAACTATGAAATCGACCGGGATGAAGAATCTTCCTATTTGCGCAGGAACATCCTCCATGATTCCTAAGGGTCGAGACAAGGTGCTATCTGCCATCTGTACCGTCATGTTTGTACACTGAAGCTTGGTAAAGCCTAACCGTTTGGCTAAAGACAAAGGTAAGACGCTAACACTAGCTCCTAGGTCACATAACGCGTTGTATATGAGATAGGTGCCTATATGACACGGTATAGAAAAACTACCTGGGTCAGACAGCTTAGGGGGGCATTTGTTCTGGAGGAACGCAGAGCATTCCTCAGTCAACGCTACAATCTCTATAGTATCAACCGACCTCTTACGCAAAAGAATTTCACGCATAAATTTTAGGTAAGAGGGTACCTTTAATAGGAGGTCTGCAAAAGGAACGTTCACCTTGAGACCGCGTACAATGTCAGCGAACCGAGCAAATTCCTTCTCGACCTTAGCCTTCTTCAATCGACCAGGAAACGGAACTGGAATGTCAGGATTACCACGTTGCATATACTTGACAATTGCATTGTTGATTATCCGCTTGCTTAACCCTTTCGAACGAGCTTCTCGCTCATGAAAACCCATCGATCGAGTATCAATATCACTCGATCGAAGATTATCAGAGCTTAAACTACTCGATCGAGCAGCTTCCTCAGTCAATTTATTCGATCGAGCAACTTGGTTCTCTCGATCGACCACTTGTTCATCTGGATGACTCGATCGACCATCAACAACCTCTCGATCGAGTAACTTGTCCTTCAATTCATTCGATCGACTAACAGTATCGTCTCGATCGAACATTATCAGCTACAGCCTTCGCAACTTTGGGACGCGCATCAGAAATATCAGCAACTGTACCATGGCTGTCATAAGCAAGATCGCTTCTTAGAGTAATCATGTTCAGCGTCTCCTTGTTCTTATCAGTTTGAGACGGTAACTGCCCTGGCTGCCTAGTCGATCTAGCTCTCGCCAATTGAGCAATCTGCGACTCCAAAAGCTTGATAGTAGCATTTGTTGCTTGATCAGATTTACTCATTTGGATAGCTAAAGCTTGGATCATAGACTTCAACTCCCCGACTTCTGAAATTCCTCTAGATGACGAACTAGCTTGCTGTGAAGAATGGATTTTCTGAAATCCTTGCTTGTGCGGCGGTTGATACGTCGGTTGTGGTGGTGGAGGTGTAGGATTTAAGACGTTCTGGCTTGTCCATCTCAAATTGGGATGGATATTCGCTTGATTGTAGTACCCACCTCCTTGACGGTATTGTTGAAAGGAAAAGACTTGTTCCTTTTCAGCAAAACAGTCTATAGCCGTGTGACCAGTTTCGCTACACCTCTCACATGTAATCACATCATCTCGCTGCATCAAATGAACTGTCTGCTGGTTATCTGCAGCTTGCTTCTCCCATTTATCAAGTCTGGCATTTAGTTTATCGAATTTTGCATCCAGACCTTCAGAATCAATACTGGCTACCGTCCGTGTACCACTCCGCAGATTACCATACTCAGCACAATGGGTTGCCATCTCCTCTATCAGTTTCCAACCCTTATCATCATCTATTTCCTTCTGGAACCTCCCGTTTGACGCGACATCCAAAACAGCTCGGTGATCATCATATAACCCATTGTAGAACTGGTTACATAAAAACCACTGTTCGAACCCATGGTGAGGAAAATACCTCACTAGTGTCTTGAAGCGATCCCAGGACTCATAGAGATTTTCATGAGTCGTTTGCTTGAAATTAGTAATCTGACCCCTCAAAGCATTCGTTCTCTGCGGTGGAAAATACTTCTTATAGAAAGGCAGTGCGAGTGTGGTCCAATCGGTAATACCCAGCTCTTCTCGATTCAAATTCTTCAACCAGTCTTTGGCATTATCAGTAAGGGAAAAAGGAAACAAGAATTCCTTGATCTTGTCAGCTGTCACCCTTTTGGAAACCGGAATAGAAGAACATTAGTCAGCAAAGGTCTCCATATGCTTCCTCGGATCCTCCCCAGCTACACCCCTATACTTATCCTGCTGGACAAGCTTGATATAAGACGGACGAAGATCGAAAGTAGTTCCATCTTCGTCCGTTGTAAGTTTGAATCCTTGAGGTATACATGCAGCTGTAGGCTCAGAATGTCTAGCAATATTAGGCATCTTTGCTGGCAAAGTAGTCTCAACAGTCAAATCTTCCTCGAAAATGAAACTGTCGAAGACGGATTCAGAAGTACTCAAGTCTTCCTCCTGAACGGTCTTATCTACCCCTCTCTTTCTGCGTAGGAAGGTTCTTTCAGGCTCCGGATCAGCTTCCACTAATTCGAGCTTTTGGGACCTGCACATACACAACTATAGAGAGACAAATAAGAACAGTCTTAAGGAATTAGAAATTCCTTAAGACGAGACAGAAATAAATAAACAAAATAAATAAACAGGAAATTTCTTCTTTTATATAAATGTCTTTATATTTGCATGCATGTTACATAGATCATTAAACACTAAATTAACAAGTAATTTAGTAACTAATTAGAGGAGTCTAATTAAGGTCTATGGACTTTCAAAAGCGCCACACCACCCACCCTAGCCCACCTCAGATGCGCCAACCATCACCACCAGCCACCTGCCACCACTCCACAACAGCCCGCCCTAACCATCACCACCACCTCCGCCTACAACACCACCACTGATGTGGTCGTTATACACCAAAAATAAACCTAAGTCTACTAACTAAGAAGATAGCGGAAGTAGGGTCGATCTCCACAGGGAGGAAACTAATTAACTGAAATCTAAATCTGCAAGTAACAAACTGGGGGGTTTTGAAATGGTTTTAACTAACTAAATAAGATTAAAGGAAAGAGAATTAAAGGAAGAAATAAATATGAAGTAAATCAGATAAAGAAAAATATGCTAGGATTCGGTATACTGCAGTATCGGCATCTATGGGTCAACTAAGTCAGTCAATCTATCAATGAGAAGGGCAATGATTTTCTCCTCTCGGTCTCAAACCACCCTAGGGATTTTCCTAATTAACTCTCGTCCTCTTAGGAGTCACCTATCATTTCTAAGCAAGCCTTGCCTTCCAATCTCTCGATCCAGGTCGGGGTTAACTATCTAGCCTAGTCTCCTGCGTGCACTCATTCGACTAAACCTCCATTAAATTGCAAAGATCGATTCTCATATTCAAGACTAACTAAAATAATCTATCCTAACATGCCTCTACTACAGTTTCCCTCATCCCAACATACAAGAGAATTAGCTACTCATGTTATTAACTATGCTAACAATAAAAACGATTGAACATATGATGATAGACATAATAAAATCGTAATTACTAAGCATAAACAATAACACACACTAATTAAGACGAGTAAAACAATAATAAGGATTAAAACGAAAGTAAGAATAAAAGAGAGAAAGTAGTTTACAATCTAGCAAATCCGGCGTAAAGAACAATCCACGTCGAATAACCCGAATATAAACTAAAGATTTAAAAGTTCAGAACTAATGACAGATTAATGTCTGCTAATTACTGAATGCTTAAAACTGAATAATAAGTGCTGAATGACTAATGACGTAAATAAGAGTCATATATAGTGTATAACACGACTCTAAACCTAATTAAGCTTATGGACTTAATGCCCATGATAGGATCTACTCGATCGAGGGAAATAAGCACTTGATCGAGGCTTTTATTCATGGAAATCAGTTGATCGAGCATTTTAACTACTCGATCGACCAACTGGTAAACGGCTCCTACTCGATCGAGCAAAGGATGTAGCTCGATCGAGGTCTTCTGGCTTCAACTCACCTCGATCGACCAAATGCGTACTCGATCGAGGTCTTCTGGCATAGTACATAGTAAGAGTCATGACTTTGGGCTTGATGATGAATGGTTTCACGCTTCCCAAGGCAAGAGCTCCTGTCCCGATCCTTCCATTCTCCTAAATGCATGCAAAGTGGATCGCTTTGGCTCGGTTTCTGCTACTATGCAGCTTGTACCTACAAAATGGCAATGAAAGCACAAAGTAGCCAAATAGGGGCATACGGTGATATAGTATCACCTAAATAACATAGAAATGCGTGCATAAATGGACTAAAACAGTCTATATAAAATACACGCATCAACCTCCAACAACCATCGTTACTCCCCCCAACCCCCAGCACACCAAGAGCCTCCCTCATCACTCATCCCCACCACTAAAACAACAACAACCACCATATCTGACCACCCACACAACCCCACCAACACAAACACCACCCCAACCCGTCGCTACCATCAACCTATAGACTTTTCCTATCCCGTTGGCCCATCCTCACTTGTTTACCGTCGCCGCCACCACCCCCATCCATGAAAGCCTCCACCACCAACAACAAACCGCCATCATCAGCCGCCAACACCACCACGCAACTACAAAAAACCCCAAAATACGAGATCTGAAAAAAATACCATAAATCTACTCGGTTGGTGGTGCGACGGAGAAGCGAATTGGAGAAGAAGAACGGCGATGGTGGCGTCGGCATCAGGTGGTGGTCGAAGCAGGAGATAAATGGGAGTGGTTGGTGTGTGGTGGTGCGAAATGAGGACGAAGAAGGAGGGAAATGGGCGGTCGTTGGTCGGTAAGTGTGGTGGAGGAAGAGAGAGAAGTGAGAGAAGTGTGTTGTGAGGCAGTGAAAGGAGATAGATGTGAGATATAGGGTTTTGTTGTCTTTTGATCTTAGCCCTCTATTTTGGTCTAATCCTAATAACATCCGTTGGATCTGAAAAATATGAAGAGCTGAGATTAGGCCACGTAGGTGTCAAAATTGAGCAAACAAAACCTCCTTATTTCCCCAGATTTCCTCTTTCTTTCCTTCTCTCTCTAAAAAGTTGAACTCAGTAAACCTAACATTCCAATTTCAAAACATCAAATTCAATGCATCCTTCTAAAATCTCACGAAAGTTACTGTTTTTCTATTTAATTTCAAGTGAACTTCAACTTTATTGAATATTCTCGGTTGATTTCTCTCCCAAACGTTGAGGTAAATTCGATTCTGTTTATTTATTTATTTTTTGCGATTTTATTTGAACTTGTGTCCTATTAAATTGATTATTTTGTTAAGAATAATTGAATATATGATGTATTGAAAGAATTTAATAAGATTAAGTAAAAAATATTGAACAAATCGTTGAATGATTTGTGGTAATTCATGTTCTTGGTTTAGATTTCTAAATATCTTATTTATACTTTATACATGATTTCAAACGTCTTTTTGGTGATTATATAATCATATTGAACTAACTACTATGATCGATTATAGTTGTAAGTGTCTATTATATGTTTTTTTTTAATTAAATCACAAAAATAATTGGGGTTTCATATTGTTTATTTGTGAACTTAGGTTTTCATATTATAAAATCTAATGTGTTTGACATTGCAGTTAACAAACTGGTCCTAAATGTTCAGATACCGAGTAATAACAATATACATGTTACCTATGATAATGAAAGCTGATTTGAATAATTAATCTTTGTAAATATGATATTTTATTTCAATAGTTGTGATATTGTTGTTTTATAATGTGATATTGGATAGCTGCGATTGAGTCGAGTAATCTAGAAACAAAATTTAATTCAAAAGGGATATTCTTTGTATTATTTCCATCCATAAGAAATTTACTGTGATGTGTTGTGATGAACCAGTTTGAGGGAAGCAACTTGAAACTTGGTTAGCTATTATACACTTATTCTGCCAGACAAAGAGTAAATGAAATCTCTACAAATGTAAGTCTTTTTATCATTTGTTTTTTTTCTTTGTTTTAGCATCATTTTCCAACAGAATAACATCTTAGATCTACTTGTCTGATATTGGCAGAAAAGAACTGTTTTAGTTGTCGGAGGAAGTTAGGCTAGCATCTTGATGCAGGCTTATACATTAATTAAGCGATCATTCGTCAACATGTCAAGAGACTTCACTTATTATTATAGGCTTAGACTTGTCATCTACTCCGTATATCGTTCTAACAATCTATATTATTGGTTGATAGACCTGAATGTTGGAACCAGTTATAATTCTATACTAGTAACTTTTCAACCTTGCATCAATGATTGATAGTTTCAGCGAATTATAAAAAAAATTATCTAACTATACTATTTGAAGTTTATTTGCATTTGATTTATGGAGGAGCGAATTGTGGAGAAGATGATAATCATGATCATGGATAAGAGCTCAAAACGAAAACAAGACGATACAAGATTGTTGCAAGTGGTAGCGATAGAGGTTGAAAATGAAGCACCTTAAATGTCTGCTAGGAATATTTTGCCAAAAAATTTCAATTGAAAGTACAGTGATTTAATGTTGGTAGGATAAGAAATTTAATGTAATTAGTAGTTCACTAGTTGTCATAAACTAGATTTGCAGCTGGTAGTTTGTGGTATTGTTTAATATCAGTAATGATATTGTGTTTTGTATATAGTGATATTGTTTCTTAATATCACAAGGGTAAAAACAATATTTTCAAGTGTGATATTATATTTGGTCTAGTGTGATATTGTTTATCAATGATTGTGATATTGTTTCTCAATATCACAAAATTTGATTGGTATAAACAAGCTGTGAAATTGTGATATTGATTTTGATTAAATGTAATGTTCATTCTTAATAGTTATAGCGCTTCATTATCAAAAGGTTGCAAAAGTCAGTCCACTAGATATATGGCATACGGTGATATTACTACTGGAAAATCGTGATATTGTTAATGACAGAGGATGATATTGTTAATCCCATCGTGTGGTATTATTTTTGATAACGTGTGATATTGTTTCCAATAAAATGTGATATTGTTGTTATTAAACTGTGACATAGTTTCTAATAATTTATAATACTTCTATATTTATAAGTTGTTTATTTAAAAGTGCTGAAAAAATAATAAAAATGACAAACATTGACAAAAATATGCTATTATTACTAAGATACTCGATAAGTTTTCTACGAAGAGGTACAACTTGATAGAGTAACACAGTTCTAACCAAAAATGGAGAAAGAATACATAATTGTAACCACTTAATTGGAACGATGTCAAAGAATGAAAGATTTGTCTTTATAAGAGAAATGGAAAAAAAAGAAGAAGATGATGATGCTCAGTTGATGATGTACTATAAACTTCTTCGGCATGGATACAAACTCTTAACCAACCTCGTCAAGAGAAGAGATTTGAAAAAGGATGAACAAAGTACAAAACATCTTAGTACCATCTTTAAGACAACAGGAAATGCATAAATATAAAACCTTCGGGGTCAACCTCAAAGAAATGTGATTTTCAGCATGCACATCAGCATGTTGTATGCATAGTAGAGTTAGAACAAATGTAACATAAGCATAAGAAGTGTTATCTCCAACAGAGGATGAGGCAATATGCTTTAACATGAAAAAGTAAATTCGATTATAATGTTGTTCAGAATATGATATTGTTAAAAATAAGATGTGATACTATATAGAATGACGCGTGATACTAATTACATTAATTAATTAAACCATAATGTATCACGATATATTTTAGCCTCTGATACTATTAAGAATAGTGTGTATTCTGAATTACATTAATTAGGTAAACAATAACATGTATTGACAAAAAGAAAAAACAACAAAGACAACGCATACATAAATTTTTAAGCGGTAGTACTTCAGTGCAAACATAACTGTGGACAAAAATCATGCTAAATATAGTGAATATACATACATGAATAGGAAAAAAAACATGAACATTAAACAAGATGATAAGAATACATATATTAAAAGAATAGGAATCTATTCGGTCTGTGATATTTTTAAGAATAAGATGTGATACTACAAAAAATAACGTGTGATACTAATTTACATTAATAAATTAAATCATAATATATTACAGTATATTCAGCATGTTATTCTGTTAAGAATAATGTGTGATACTAATTTACACTAATTAGGTAGACAATAACAGGTATTTTCAAGAAGAAAAAAAACAACTAATAGAATGCATACATAAATTGTTAAGCGGTAATACTTCAATGAAAACATAAATCTGGACAAAAATCATGCTAAATATAGTGAATATACAAACAGAAACTAGAACATTAATGTATTATAATATTTTTCAGCATGAGATACTCTTGAAATGACATGTGATACCACTACTACAAATTCAGGCAATAACAAGCCCCATCAACAACACTAGTTGTCGAATGGATTATTTATTTTCCGCAGAATTTTATTAAAACTAATAACAACGGTATTAGTTTTTTGTCCGTTGTTATTAGTTTTAACAACGGGTCAAACTAAAAAAACCGTTGTAAATATATAAAGTAATAACAACAGTTTACTCTATATCCGTTGTTATTAATTTGGCGCAAAATTAGTGTAAAGTAATAACAACGGTCACCAACAAACCCGTTGTTATAATGTGTTATTAATTTGCGCAAAATTTGGCGTAAACTAATAACAACGGTATTATTTTGTTGTACGTTGTTATTAGTTTTAACAACGGTTAGAACTTTTTTAACCGTTGTAAATATATAAACTAATAACAACAGTTTACTATGTATAATAACCGTTGTCAATATTTGTTAATAAAGATGAAAAAAACACACAACACTAATAATACTGTACTGCAATACAAAAACACAAACACAAAACGATCATACTGCAACACAAAACCACAAACACTAAGACATACTCCATGATCGTCTCTCTATCATCATATCCGTCACTGTTGTCACCGTTTGCTATTTCTTATTAATCAGGTATTATTTTTATTAACTATTTCTTATTAAGATTTTCAAGCTAGATTTTTCAATTCTAATTAATGTGAATTTCCTGAATGTCGTTTATTATTGAATTTGTGAATTACTTGGCTTATAATTTTGCTGAATTGTTCTATTCTAATAATTTTCCTGAATTTCATTTATTTGTGAATTAGTTGCCTTATATATATATATATTGCATTTTCTGAATTAGTTGACCTATTATTGAATTAGTTTTAATTAGTTGGATTTTCTGAATTAGTTGGCTTACTATATATATTACGAATGTAGATAAATGACTCGAACTTGGATGAATGCTGCGAATATGAGTGACCCAAACTATAAGGATGGTTTTGCTGAATTTTATGAAGTCGCTGCGAACAATTTGAATGGTTCTTCTAGTATTCCATGCTCTTGTCAAAGATGTGGTAATATTAGGTATATGGCTATTCCGGACGTTAAAATTCACCTAGAAAAGTATAGTTTTAGTCGATCCTATACCCGTTGGATTTTTCAAGGGGAATCATTAGAGGAAGAGAATAGCTTTGAAGAAGATGATCTTGAGGTATACGAAAGGCTAACTGATGATCCCGAGTTTGGCGAGTATGTTAAGTTGGAAGCAGACAAGTTGAATGTTGGGTCTACAGATAATGAAGAAAAAGATGATGAATCAAATGCTTTTGAAGATGACAATATTAATTTGGATGACCTTGACAACATGTATGAGAAGGTGTGTGAGTCTGAAGCGCCTCTGTACCCTGGTTGTAAGTACACAAAAATGTCGGCTAGAGTGAAGTTGTATAATATCAAGGGGGCAAATGGGGTGAGTGACACGTGTTTCACTAGTTTATTAGCCTTGATAAACAACATGCTTCCAGATGGTAATGTTCTTCCCGTTAAGACATATGAGGCTAAAAAACTAATTAGAGGAACGGGTATGAAATATGAGAAAATACATGCATGTCCAAATGAATGCGTATTGTATCGAAAATTATATCAAAACTTAACCAATTGTCCGGTTTATTTTGTGTGGCGTTATAAGGATAAGGAAGGGATCCCGGCTAAGGTGTTGTGGTATTTTCCAGTGATACCAAGATTCATAAGGATGTTTGCGAATAGCAATGATTCAAAAATTTTAACTTGGCATGAAACTGGAAGAATAAATGATGGGAAGCTAAGACACCCGGCGGATGGTATGCAAAGGAAATCGTTCGACGCTAAGTATGCCGAGTTCGGCAATGAACCTAGAAACGTACGTCTAGCGCTGTCCACTGATGGAATGAACCCACATGGAAACATGAGTACCCAACATAGTACTTGGCCAGTAGTGTTGGCTATATATAACTTACCTCCATATGTGTGCATGAAATGAAAGTATTTGATGTTGTCGTTGTTAATTTCCGGCCGTAAACAACCTGGAAATAATATAGATGTCTATTTGGAACCCCTTTTAGAAGATTTGCGAATTTTGTGGGATAGTGGGATAGAAGTATTTGATGCATATAAGAATGAAACTTATAATTTGAGAGCGATTTTATTGTGTACAATATCCGACTATCCGGCTTATGGCGACCTTTCTGGGCATACTGTGCATGGGAAAGAGGCTTGTCCATTGTGTGGGGAGGATATCGAGTCTGAATACTTGAAGTGTTCTCATAAGTATGGGTATTTGGAAAATAGGAGGGGCTTGGATCCTGACCATTGTTATCGCAAGCAGCAGAAATCATTTAATGGAAGTCAAGAACTTTGTCAACTTCCTAGAATTTTGAGTGGGCATGAAGTTTATCAGAAAGTAAAGCATATTGAGATAAAATATGGGAAGAAGAACGACTCTAATAAATTGTCTAGTCGTGGATATAAGAAAAGATCCATATTTTTTTTATAAACTTCCATATTGGCCTGACCTGGAGGTCAGGCATTGCCTCGATTTCATGCACATGGAGAAAAATGTCTGTGATAATATTATCAATACCCTCCTGAATGTTCCCGGTAAAACAAAGGATAACGCCGCAGCTAGGGAAGATATGCAAATGATCGGTATTAGGCTGGAGTTGGCACCATAGAAGAGAGGTAATGGTACATTTTTACCGCAACAGCTTATCCCCTTTCACGACATGAGAAAAAAGAGTTATGTGCATGCTTGAATGGAATTAAAGTGCCACATGTTTATTCGTCGAACATCAAAAGCCTTGTGTCGATGCAAGACCTAAAACTCACCGGGTTAAAGTCACATGATTGTCACACTTTGATGCAACAATTAGTATCCGTGGCTATTCGTTCCATTTTACCTGAAAAGGTACGATATGCTATTACTAGATTCTGTCTCTTCTTCCAGTCCATATGCGATAAAGTCATCTATCCCGATGATGTGGATTCATTGCAGGACCTCGTTGTCACCTCTCTTTGTCATTTTGAAATATATATTCCACCCTCTTTCTTCACTATCATGATTCACCTGACCACTCACTTGGTTAGGGAGATTTTGTACCTTGGGCCCGTGTATTTGAAATACCAGTATCCTTTCGAAAGATTGATAAAAGTGTACAAGGACTATACAACTAATCGGTATCATCCATAAGGTTGTATTGCTGAACACGTTATTTTAGACAAAGTCCTTCCATATTGTTACGCTCATCTCTCCCCTGAGGAGCTAATTGGCGTTCCAAAGATTCGTCATAGTGACTGGATAACGGGAAAAGGTATTAGGGGCCGGGTTGAAAAAATTGTGACACGTGACATGTTGCATTTAGCACATACGTATGTGCTATACAACGAAGATGAGGTGCAACCTTATATTCAACAACACAAAGATGAGCTCAAATACGATCACCCAAACAAGAGCGAGATGTGGATTGAAAACGAGCATAAGAAGATGTTTGGAGAGTGGTTTAGGAATATTGTCTTGGAGTATAAGAATTTGTATGGTGATGACATCTCTCCTAGGTTACTACGTCTTGGTTTAGGTCCAAATGCCAGGGCCACTTTTTTCAGCAGTTTTGCTATTAATGGATATACTTTTTACACCCGCGAGCAAGATGAGTTGAGCACAATGCAAAATAGTGGTGTGAGTTCTGAATTTGAGGCAATGCACTTTGCTACTTCAAAAGATAAAAATCCTATTAGGGGAAAATGCCTTTATTATGGTGTTATTCAAGAAATATTGGTATTAGATTACAATGATTTCACAATTCCTCTGTTTCGATGTAACTGGGTTGATAACAACAACAATTGTGTTCGAAAGGATAAAATGGGATTTACGTTGGTCAATTTGGATAAGGTTGGCAATAATAAGGATGATCCTATCATAATGGCATCCCAAGCTAAACAAGTGTTCTATGTCACCGATCCTATGGATAAGAAGTGGTTTGTTGTACTAACTATAAGGCGTAGACGGGGTGCACCCGATAATGGTGGGGATAATGATCAGGATGTCGTATTTAAGGGAATGGATCACTCTACCACTGTATCTTATTTCGACAATGTTGACACTGATCATGATAACATTGAAAGCATCTATATGCGTGATGATCATGGTGAAGGTATTTGGGTTAACGAAGAAACTATGTCGGGCAAGAAACGTCCCCGATCCTGAGGTGATTTATAATGTGAGGTATTAGCCATATGGCCTGGGGCATTCATTAGAAACTATGTCCTTAGCTTTTGTTAGATTTGGTCATTCAGAATACAGTCTCCATGTTTTGGTTTCAGCTGATTATTATTGCAGTATATAGTGCTTATGCGTTTGTTGTTTCTGTTGTTACAGTTGTAATGCAATCTCTTTATATAATTAAAAAAAAATAAAGTTAAGCAACAACGGTTTTACTTAATATACCCGTTGTTATTACTTTCAACAACGGTTATTGAATAACGAACCGTTGTCCTTGTGTTTATTAGAGTTTTCATATTGACGCAAATAGGGTGAAAATAGTTAACAATGGGAAGAGTTTAACCGTAGTCATTACTCTATCACAACAGTTCTTTTATAATAACCGTTGTCAATATTTGTTAATAAAGATGAAAGAAACACACAACACTAATAATATTGTACTTCAACACAAAAACACAAACACAAAGCGATCATACTGCAATACAAAACCACAAACACTAAGACATACTCCCCGATCGTCTCTCTGTCATCATCTCCGTCATTGTTATCACCGTCTGCTATTTCTTATTAATCAGGTATTATTTTTATTAACTATTTCTTATTATGATTTTCTAGCTAGATTGTTCACTTCTAATTAATGTGGATTTCCTGAATGTCGTTTATTATTGAATTTGTGAATTAGTTGGCTTATAATTTTGCTGAATTGTTCAATTCTAATAATTTTGCTTTATTGATTTAATAGCTTTGAATTGAATTTGTGAATTAGTTTATTATTGAATTTATTACGATTATTAAATTTAGTTTTAACCTAATATTTGGTTTAATTATTTCATTATTAAGTCAAACAACAATTAACGTATCATTTTAAACACAAAATCACTTTCATTTTGATCGAAATTAAGCTTTATAATTATCCGGTCATCAATTTAATCGGGGTAGTATCGGGTCATCATGTTACTAGATAGAATTAAAAAGCAAAAATTAATATTATTAAATAAGTTCAAACGACGCTACACACAAACGGCGCCAAAACAACCAAACAACAACAACAAACTGATGTAAGGGGACTCCACTAAATTGAGTCAAGGTAAATATCCCGGATAGCTGCCACCGCTAGAGCATATGCATCAATCCGCTCAGCCTTAGCCAGAACCATCCCTTCGTACCGCTCTCCTTGGGTCACTTCAACGAAGTCGACCCCATTTGGGAAACGGTGTCGGTCATATAGGGTAGCCACCCATAGATATGGCCTAGGCTGGTGGTCCGTGTTCTCAATCCAATCTTTTCGCCCATGCCCTGCCTTGTCAAACATTCTTGCTAGTTTGTATGCGGACGCACGATGAGCATCGGTAATCCCAAACTCGAAAACGAGTTCCCCACAAAAGTACCTGCCATGCCAATTTGGCCTCATCTTCTTGGTTAAGTAGCCATTTCGAATAAGCGTATCACGGAGTTTCTTGTAGCTTTTACACACAACGTAGCCACCCTCAATATGAGCAGGCATTTGGACCATGGTGCAAGCATATGGTTTAGTAAACGTTTCAGACATTATAGCAGCAATTTTGGGGGAATGCAAAGATGTTAGTATTTTGTAGTTGTGAAAATTTGTATGGGTAATAGCCTTGTATTGCGGCTGTACTTATTGAGAGTTATTGATTGGAGTTATTGATTCACATGCAGTTATTGATTCACATGCAGTTATTGATTCAGACATTAATTATAGCTTTGATTCACATGCATTTACATTTCCCAAAACCGCTATACATTCACATGCAGTTATTGATTGAGTCAATGTATGAATGTATATATGTTTCCTATGCAGTCAATGCAGTTAATGTGGTAAATGCACTTACTTCTTATATTCACATGCAGTTAATTAAAAAAAATATTAAGAAATAAAAACAACGGTTTCACTTAATATACCCGTTGTTATTACTTTCACCAGCGGTTATTAAATAACGACCGTTGTCATTGTCTTTATTAGACGGGTATGTATCAACCGTTGTCATTACTCTATCACAACGGTTGTATTCAGTAAAACCGTTGTGGAAAGTAATAACAACGGTTATATTCATTAATAACTGTTGTTATCTCTTAATATTTTTTTAATTAAAAGAGAATGCATTACAGTCCAAACCTGTGAATAAACAACAGCAGAACAACTGTAACAGCAGAAACAGCAACAGCATAAGCAGGAACAAGAACATGCAACCAAAACATGGCCACTGTATATTGAATGACCAAAGCTAAATTTGGGAATCTTTAAGAATGACCAAAGCTAACAAGTTTGGACATGAATATAGGAAGTAACTGCATATTACCACATAACCTAGTCTAAGTCTCTCTATAAATAATACAGACTCAAAACCCTTCCTTTAAATATTACATAACCCTAATTAATTGTGACACCCTCAAATTTGCGGAAAGAAAAAGAATAATTTAAATACATAACGAAGGGTGTCATAAATAAAAAGGTTCATTACAAAAGAAAATTAATATTATACATAAGAATTATACAAGACGGGAGACATATCTCCAGTATAAATACGGAAATAAAAGAGTGTATAATAATATACAATCTAA
>JAIUZE010047426.1:0-17271 GCA_022085475.1 Heliosperma pusillum | reverse complement strand
CTCTCAAGTTTATTATTTCAAGGTCAAGTTATTTATAGTAGGGTGCACAAACGTACGTTGGGAGAAAATAAGCTCTGATACCAACTGTGACACCCTCAAAAAAATCGCGGAAAAATTAAACACGTAATTTCTAAATAAAAAAAACTGCATGGATATGTTTGTAATAGGTTCATTTGAGTAAAAACCTGTAATTTTTTTTTTTTACCTGAACCTGTTATAAAGATATCCTAATAGAAGGTGTCAAAACATGCAAGGTCTAACAAACTTATTTACATAACCATCGCTAAAAATAGCGGAGAACAAAATGATACAAAACAAATGTACAGAGGAAGACATATGTCCCTAAAAGTGTGACATACGTGTCACTACAAAATGGGAACCAATCTAGGTTCCAAGGTTACTTTGCTCGCTAGCTCGTCCGTGTACCCCATATAAGCATCACCTACCTGTCAATCGCATTTTATACAAACACGAAAGCCACAGTCATTGGGGAGTAACTCCGAGTTCTCCCAGCCACGAAATGTCATGTTAATATAACATGAAAGCATATAAATATGAGCAAATATAATACATAGCCCATTTAAAGGCTAAACCATCAAGCTTTTCATGTGAACTTCAATATAAATAACATATAGTCCTAGTATGTGAATACTAGACCAACTCAAGCTACACTATCATGTGAGTCACATATCATACGGGAATCCAAACTCTATCAACCATATCCGGCTTGCATCTCACCTTCTATGTTTCATAGAATCATCAAACAAGAAAGGGCAATATATCTAGAGACAGGCATAAGTTCCTAGTACAGTCAATAGTCACTTTGTAACTCGAGTCTATACCACGAGGTAGGGAAGCTAGTATTTTAGCTCAGAGGTTACAGTTAAAACATGGCCAAGATACAACTCAACCCTAATCCTAGACTGCGCAGACCTAGAGAAATGCGGATAAAACCACCGCACCCAAGACTCATGATAAAACCACATGAGTACCCTAAGGAGTCCACCAAAGGGTTGGCTAGTACTTAAGCTGACCATCCACTCACAAAATAGGCAGAACAGTCATGCCCCAGCTTGGATATAAACCCACCAAGCCGGGAACACAAAGGCTATTAAGCCGTGAACATACACTCGTCAAAGACTATAATGACCTATCTATGACAATGACCGAAGATATTTACTTAGGACCTCGTCCCAAGTGAATACTTTAGCCAACTTAACAATAAGAAGGGCAAAAAGTCCAAACTTGTACACACAAATGATCACAACCTCGCTTATGGAAGGCTACACACGAGTATAATCAAATGATAATACAACATTACAAAACAACATGGCCAAGGCATCTAATTTCCAATATATAAATTATAAATATTTAAGCATCATTTTATAATATTCATTATCAACCAAAGTCATCCAAACTTACCCCAAAGACAAATCCCCGACCCAAGTCCCGCGACGGGTCATTGGTCAAATCAGGGCTGACCGGTTTAAACCTAATTTGACCAAACTCATTCGGTCATATTGGCCCAGCTCAGAGTCTTGACTCATTTTGACTCAATACACATAATTCCATATAATACATTTCATGTGAAAATTATCAACAAAAGGAAAATTATTCCAACATATAAACTAACCCATTTCCAACAATTTCTCATAACAATAAAAATTACTAAAACGCCAAAATGTCAACTTGTGCAAATGTACAATGGACAAACTCAAAGCATCAACCAAAGGCTCAAACACACAACCCGAACAACAGCCAAACCCGGCCACACACATGCCGCAAACACGCCACAAACACGCCCCACACACGGCCTGTTTTGGGGCTGTTTTGGGCAGCCCTACTATCTCCTTCCTTTGCTATCCAAAACCCGTCTCAACAATGATACAAAACCATTCCAACAACACACAACCATTATCAATTCAATTCAACACTACAAACATATGAAATAACCATAAAACTAATAAACTTAACAACAATAATTCATATGAATAAAACCTAACAAATTACTACTCACATAACATCCAACACATAACAAATGTAACATTATATCGTCGAGTAACTCGGAATAGTTACCTTAAGCTAGAAAAACGAAAGTAACCCTTGAGAAAACCCTAAAACCGCGACTACCCTTCGTCCTCTACTATATATGAGTCTCCTAAGTCGTCTTCATGATCTTCACCTATTTAAAACAACAAAAACACAACAATTATCACATAAACCGAAATTATACCCAAAAATAAGCTTAAATCGAAATTAGAGAAACTGGAATTAAAACATACTAGGATGTAGATCTTGAAGAGAGGATTCCGAATATATAAATTTTGCGAAAATCGGACTAGAAACGAAGAAGTTATGCTGAAATTACGATTGTAAGTTTATTTGATTTATTTTTGTTGATTTTTGATTTTGGTAGAACAAAGGAAAATGAAAATGGAACCTAAGGGAGAGGGGAAGGCTGGCTGGCTGCCATAAGGGTCATGGGGTATTGGTTCTATTTTTTTTTTACTCGGTTTTGGTTCGATTTGACGGGAATTCGAATTATTCGTCAAACGCGATTTCCGACAACGCTAAAGTTTTTAAACACAAGTTTACTAGAATTTTAAGTACTCCTATGCCTAATATCCTAACTCATTTACCCAACGACCGTAAGAAATGGAAAATCCCATTTTTACGACTTTTCTTTGAAATACTCTTTTATTAAAGAAAAAGGTTTAAATATAGTTTAAATTACTTTTAAACATTTCCAAACTATCAAAAATAATTATATTACTTCAAAATAAAATAAAATTATATTTTGTCGAATTATTATTATTTCAATTAAATTAATATTAAATTAAAGTTGATTTAAAATATTATTTTTAAAATATAATAACGGTCCAAATTTACGGGGTGTTACATATGTCCTTTGTGTCTTCAACTTATGTTGATAAGTTATCTATCGAGCCTACTTCTAGTGAGGATACTCCCATATCCTGACCATCCGGAGAAATTATTTCATGTTATACTCTTTACCATAATGCCCCTATCTCTATCGCGGGAACCATCTTTCCCGCTAATGTCCTTAAATTTCCTCTAGGAGAGTTTGATGTAATCCTAGGTATAGATTGGCTAGCGTTGTACCATGCTAGATTCGATTGTAGAGATCAAAAAATTTATTTAAAGAGTCCTTTAGGAGTTAGAATAACCTATAAGGGATCTCATTCCCGAATGGGTGTGCAATTGATTTCCGCAATGAAGTTGGTGAGTATGGTAAGAAAGGGTCACCAAGCATTCTTGTGTATTGTGACTTCTATAACTACCTCTTTACCAAAGATTGATGACGTGCCTATAGTACGTGACTTTGTTGATGTATTCCCCGAAGACATGCCCGGGATCCCTCCCGAGCGTGATGTTGTGTTTTCTATTGATCTTGTGCCCGGATCAGGGCCCATAGCTAAAGCTCCATACCGCATGGCTCCAACCGAATTGAAGGAGTTAAGGAAGCAACTTGATGATATGATCGAAAAAGGTTTCATTCGACCGAGTGCCTTGGCTTGGGGTGCCCCCATTCTCTTTGTGAAGAAGAAGGCTGGTTCCATGGGACTTTGTATTGACTACCGTGAGTTGAACCGAATTACAATCAAGAACAAGTATCCTTTGCCAAGAATTGAAGATTTTTTCGATCAACTAAAGGGTGCATCTCCTTTTTCCAAGATTGATTTGAGATCCGGATATCACTAAATTCCCGTTCATGATGCCGATATACCGAAGACCGCCTTTAGTACAAGATATGGTCACTTTGAATTCAAGGTGATGCCATTTGGATTGACTAATGCTCCCGCTATTTTCATGGATCAGATGAACCGCACTTTTAGTGAGTATCTTGACAAGTGTGTAGTGGTTTCATCGACGACATCCATATATTCTCCAAGACCGAAAAAGAGCATGCTATTCATCTTAGGACCATTTTGGGTGTCCTTCTTCGTCAAAAATGGTTTGCCAAATTCTCCAAGTGTGAATTTTGGTTACCTAAGGTGTCCTTTCTTGGGCATGTGATTTCTAAAGAAGGTGTGATGGTACACCCTTCTAAGATTGAAGCCGTGGTTGATTGGAAGAGTCCAACCGATGTTAGAGAAGTCCGAAGTTTTCTTGGTTTAGCTAGTTACTACCGTCGATTTGTCAAAGATTTCTCAAAGCTTGCTAGACCAATGACTCAATTGTTGAAGAAAGAAACCAAGTTCGTATGGAATGAAGCTTGTGAAGCCTCTTTTCAAGAATTAAAGAAAAAGTTGACTACCGCTCCGGTGTTGACTTTACCTGAAGATGGTGTAGACTTTGATGTCTATTGTGATGCTTCCAAGATGAGATTGGGTTGTGTACTTATGCAAAGTAGGAAAGTGGTTGCTTATGCCTCAAGACAGTTGAGAGTTCATGAAGTGAACTACCCTACTCATGATCTGGAATTAGCCGCCGTTGTCCATGCCTTGAAAGTGTGGAGACACTATTTTATTGGTGTTCATTGTCGCATTTTTACCGATCACAAGAGTTTGAAGTACATATTTACTCAAAAGGAGTTGAATATGAGATAAAGAAGATGGTTGGAATTGGTGAATGACTATGATTTTCTGTTGCTATACCATGAAGGGAAGGCCAATGTTGTTGCCGATGCTCTTAGTAGGAAATCTTCTCATGCCTTGAATGCTATGTGGGTACTACCCGATGATCTTTGTATTGAGTTTCGAAAGTTGAAGTTGGAGTTCGTGGAGCGAGGATTTGATTATGTTGGTGCCATGGTTGCCGAACACGTTCTTCTCCGCGAGATCCGCAAAAGCCATGTTGATGATCCTACCTACAAGTCAATTCAAGCCAAACATCTAGAAGGAAAAGCCAAAGACTTCAAGGTCGATGACAAAGGTGTCCTTCGTCTACATGGCCGTTTGTTCCTACCTAATGCTCTTGAGTTGAGAAAGCGAGTTCTTGATGAAGCTCACCTTTCTCCTTACTCTATCCACCCCGGAGGTGATAAGATGTATAAAGACTTGAAGCTACAATTTTGGTGGCCGAATTTGAAAAGTGATGTTGTGTTCTATGTTGGAAGATGTCTTACTTTCCAACAAGTGAAAATCAAACACAAGAGACCCGGTGGATTGCTACAACCCTTGGATATTCCACTATGGAAGTGGGAATCTATTTCTATGGATTTTGTCATGGCTTTGCCAAGGACCGTTGGATATAAAGATGTCGTTTGGGTTATTGTTGATCGTTTGACTTAGAGTGCCAGATTCATTCTGAACAAAGAGACTTAGAGTTTAGATCGACTAGCCAAAGCCTATGTTGATGAGATTGTCAGATATCATGGTGTTCCCAAGGAGATCATATCCGACCGAGACCCGATGTTCTGTTCGAGATTTTGGAAAGTATTGCAAGAAGCCATGGGTAGTAAGTTGTTGATGAGTACCGCTTTCTATGCCGCTACCGATGGTCAGACCGAGAGGACTATTCAGACTTTAGAAGACTTACCTAGGGCTTGTGCACTCGACTTTCAATCTAATTGGGAAAAGAGTCTACCGTTGGTGGAGTTTTCTTACAACAATAGTTATCATGCCTCGATCAAGATGGCTCCTTACGAAGCTCTCTATGGAAAAAAGTGCCGAAGTCCTATTTGTTGGAATCAATTGAGTGATGTTCATGATTTAGGTCCCGATATCCTTGTTGAGACTATTGATAATATGAAGGTCATCCGTGATAGGATGAAAGCTGCTCAAGACCGACAAAAATCCTATGCCGATGTCCGAAGAAGATCGTTGGAATTTGAAGTTGGAGATAAAGTGTTTTTGAAAGTATCTTCGATGAAGGGTGTTAAAAGGTTTGGTGTAAAGGGTAAATTGAGCCCGAAATACATTGGACCCTTTGACATTGTGAAAAGAATTGGTGCCGTAGCGTACAAGTTAGACTTGCCCCCGAATTTGGACAAAGTTCATGATGTCTTCCATGTTTCTCAATTGAGGAAGTACATTAGTGACCCGAGTCATGTCCTTCAAGCTGAAATTCCCGAGCTAGAACCGAATCTGTTCTTTGAAGAGAAGGCAATCCGCATTATAGATCGCAAGGACAAAAAGTTAAGAAGTAAAGTGGTGCCTTTAGTGAAAATTTTGTGGTGATGTGCTAATGTTGAGGAAGAGACCTGGGAACCAGAAGCAACTATGCGTATTAAATATCCAAGCCTATTCGATTAAGGTATCTTTCTTTCAATCAAGTTTCGAGGGCAAAACGTTTTAAAAGGTGGGGTGATTGTAACACCCGCAAATGTGCCCTATTTTATTTTAAAAATATTATACGGATACTAGTTAGCGTAATTTTAGATTTAGTCTAGAAATTAGTTTTCCGTGTCTAATTTAACAATTCCGAGTTCGTATTCGGACTCTACTCGAAATTTCCGTGTGGGTTACGCCTTAAGCCACTTTTGGGCTTTTTTCCCATATTTTTCCACTCACTCACCTTAAAACCCTAACTCCCTCATTCTTTTTCCACTCACCTTCTTCCTCACCAAGTAACCAAAACCCTAAACCCCATTTTTGAATCAACTCAAACTTCTCATTACTCCTTCATTACTCACAACAATCCATTAATTTTCATCATAATCTTCCCCTCTTATCGTCCTCTACCTTTTTTGGTAATAAAATTACCGTCTTTCTCATTTTCAATATATCCGTCTTTCTCAGAGGTGAATTATATTCATCTTTTGTTGTCTTTTTGTAGGTGGAGACCATCAAGACCCCGATAAAGATTACTACCTAGTGGAGGAGGACCTGGACGACGATTGAAGACGCACTAAGGTAACGGTGAAGGGTTACTCGATATCAATACGTGTTTTAATGCTTTAATTGTTGTTTACTAAATGTCTAGTGACAATTGTTAGGCATTTAATGTGTTTTAGTAATAGTGAATATGGTTAGATTTAGATGAGTATTGTTAGAATTTGTATTGGTTAAGGATTGTTGATGATTGTTGATAGTTGATGATAGTTATTCATAATTGTTAAAGATTATTGTTGATGTATAGTGATTTACGTGTGAATGTGGTCCCAGCCGGCCGACCGGCTGGGAACACGGCTGACATTTTCGAGAAAACTTGGTGTTGTATAATCCCCAGCCGGTGGCCGGCTGCCGGTCCCCTTGACCCGCTGGGACATCCCTGTATTTTTGGTGGTTTTCAATTGTTGCTGAAGTGCCAGCCGGGTAGATGGCGGCCGGTCCCATTGACCGCCTGGCACACCCTTTAATTCTCCTTCTACTTCTTTTCTTATTTCATTTATAATAGTTTGTATGGTTCGTTTATTGTATAAATTTACGTAATAGCATTAAATATTCATGTGTAGAATATATGGTATTCCATTCGCTTATATCGCATGTTTCGTAATGATTTTTGCTATGTCCACCTTTGAGTAGGTTTTACATATGTTTAGAATTGAGAGCTAATCGTTAAGTGCTATGAACTCTCATTCCCCGAATATACCTCCTTGCTCGTTAGACTGAAATGTCGGAACGAGGAGGTGTATTCTTAATGCTTGAATGCTTGTTTTAGTGGGGATATGACGACGTTGTTGGGAAGCGAACGCAATGCGTTGATCAACCCGGCCGTCAAATGTCGTACCCTTGCAAGGTGGTGTCATTGCATGTACCGTACCGCTTGATTATAATTCTTGTGCTCTTTCCGCCTCTTTCGTGAAGGTTGACCGAATTTAGGGTACTCAGCTTCTGTGTTTCACCGAGTCTTGGATGCGAAATATGTATCGCATGTCGAATCGGAATATGTTTATTCTGAGAGTCTGGCCAGGTTTAGACTAGGACCGTATTATTATCGTCGTCCTACTGGGAGAAAATGAGTCTACATTTACGAAATGTTTATCGTGTATGGTTTAGGGAAATGTTTATCCCGTGGACGTGTATTGATCATTCTTGCTATGTACATGGTGCTAGTGCGTGTCATTAACCGTGAGAGATTATGTTACCATATTCGCATGATTGAACGGATGTTATATGTTGATTATTTGTGACCGTTGGATGACTTGGTGTGGTTTATATGTCGAGTCTCTATCTTATCAAGTATATGCCGCAAACAGTGAGATTTAAGCCCTAGCGAGTATATAGTTGCCTAAGGGTGTCTTCTCCGAGTATGTCTATAATCGGATGCTTACAATTTTGTACTTCATGCGCCTATATCTTAACACATTGAAATGCTTATTTATACTTCTCGTAATTCACATGTATAAATATATATGTATGCTTCTACTTGTTTATTATCGTTTAAGTATGTTATTTGTGATACGGCTGGGAGAACCCGAAGTTACTCCCCACTGACTGTAGCTTTCATGTTTTCATGAATGAACAGGTTGCTTGGATGGATTTTGCTTGTTTTTGGGTTCGGGTGTGAGCTAGTGAGCATTGGACTCGACGATTCACCCATAGACGGTCTTAGCTAGTTTGCTAAACACTTTTATGTTTGATAACGTTTTGAGAGACTACGTCTCTTTGTAGTATGTTATACTTTCGCTTGTAATTTTTTGACATTCCTCGTACTTTTCTTTTGGCATGTAAAATGTTTCAAAAATATCGTATCTTCCACTATATAAATTGCATGCTTTTTATGTTTTATTTCTGCTATCGCGAGGGTTGTCACACCCGTTGCGATGGGAACCCGACTACTCGTTGTGATTAGAGCCGGTGTGATGATGTATGATTGAAATGATTTTCTTTAGCAGGTAATCTTATGAGCTTATTTGTGGGTTAGCTGGGGTTGCTACGCGACTACGGTTTCATAGCTTCCGCTGAGGTTTAGATGTCGAGACATATAATTTGATATTTCAGTCTGATTTGAATCAGTTGTATTACTTTGGAATTTGGAATGATTGTAATCTCTTTAAACAATATTTTAATAAATGTTATTTTATTATGGTCTATTTGATATGTTTTATCTCAGGCAACCGAGATGGTAGAACTCTCATTTGCTACGGTATGCCTTGGTAAGGCACCTTGGCAGATAGAGGTGTTACAAAGTGGTAGCAGAGCGAGGATTTTGGAACCTAAAACCAATAAACCAATGAACGTAGGGTGTCTAATTAAAATGAACCCGGGTAGAAGTTTTTTGGAGCTACCGCAAAGATTTGGGAGGCGTCCTGGAATAGCACTATTGCCCTTGCTACTTCTAGTCACTCACTTCGGCGATGTGACGCGGTTTACTTAAATACTGTGTGCTTTTGTATATATTTGATGGGAATGTGTGTGATAATGTTATGTGAAATGATTGATATGAATGGTGTATGTGAATATAGAGACGGAGTATTGAGAAATGAGGAGAATGACATGTTTGAATTGAGTATGATTGTGTTGATATTGGCATGTTGGGATGATGAGACATGTAAATAATTGTGAAGTATGGTCTTATATGTGATATATAATATGTTGAAGAATGGTAATTTGTTTGCTAATAAAAAAATCAAATTGTATGAAGTCCGATTATGGGAGGTATGTCTTTAAACTATCAAAACTTGAGTTCTAGAAAATATATTCAGGTAATTTCCAGTGTAGGTGACAACTTGTTCTTTTACGGTTCTAACGGTAGGTCATTCACTTAAATCGACCAAGAAATGAGGGAGATATGATCGTTTTGCGAAACCTGGACGTTGCTGACACTAGTACAGAAATGGCTTTTGGCTACGGTTAAAAAGCACTTTTGGCTATGGTTTCTGAACCGTGGTAAATCAGGGCGTTGCCTTAGAACAAGCAATTACGGCTACAGTTATTAGCCGTAGCCAAATGTTGCTTTTGGCTACGGTTGTTAATATAAACCGTAGCCTTATGTACATAAAAGGCTACGGTTGTTTCTTTATAACCGTAGCCATATAATGATATAAGGCTACGGTTATATTTGTTAACCGTAGCTGTAAGTGATATTAATTTTTTTTTTAATAAAAAAGCTGGCTATTGTATGCCTACATACCAATGTTCACGAGTCTCAAGTGATTTGCAATACATTGGGCTAGAAAAAACTCATAATGATGAATACATTATCTGCTACTATTTCAAAATGAACCATACAAGAGTATTTTTTGACTAAAACATTTTCCGCTAAAATTTTAAAACTAAACCAATCAATAATGATTTATGTGCCAATACATGATTACTAAAGAAGATTGTCCATAAAGTAAGTAGCCCATAAATCTCGAACCTCGTTGATCTCTTCAATTGTATATGCAGCTTTTGTTCCAAACCACTACCAATAAATCAAAGTATTAATTAGAACCCAAAAAAACTGAAAAATCATTCAGCATATAGGAGACAGTTCTAATTGCTACAACTTAAGCCAAAATGCAGATAAAAAATCAATCAATTGTTCTTTAATTTTAGCGTAACTATAGTGCTAACAATATACAGACATTGAAATTGGCTACATATCATAATGGACACATGCTCTGAACTGGTTTACTAGGTGCAGAAAACAAAAATGCAGAAGAAATATATTGCAGCAGGCTTCAGTTCTTGTGTGTATAATGTATGGTACCAAAGAATTAAATGAAGGATGGAAGTTGTTATTAGCATACCTCATATCGTGGTTAAACACATTAAACAGGAAGTTCATAGAAGACGATGTAGTGGCTATTATTCTATTATTTTTGCTTCAGTTGTTATTACCAAACCAGAAGACTATTATTCTATTATTTTTGCTTAATTAATTAATTAATAATAAGGAGCCCATCAGTCCATTGGAAATAGAATAGTGGCTTTCTTAAAGTGATAATGTCAGGATTCGGAAAACTCAGACAGTGTATGGCCGTATTGGTGAGGTCTTGATCGGATGTCTGCGACAATTAAAACAAGCATGACTGAAACTGACATAATTACTCATGGAGCAGCATTGATTTAATTGTGGGATTTGAAGTTAAGTGCCGGGATTGGTAGCACAATATGAGCATAGGAGGCTGTCACAATAGTTACCGTTTAGACGACATGGACTGCCAAATAAATAATAGTTAACTACGACTACAGTAGCCGTCTCGGAAATTCTATAATAAGCACTTGAACTATTGGAAAATTTAGTAGTGAGGATCTAAACTTCAAACTTTAGCTTTAAAGATCTCCTTAGCTTTTTCGTCACATTTCAGTTAGCTTTGTATGTTACTTACACTTTCTTTACCTTTTACCTTTGTGTATGCCATGTTTTAAATAGCTTTTGTCATTTAGAAAAAAAAGGATTATTTTGAACAATCATTTAAAGCAAACTGAACTTGGGAAACAAAACACAAAATATTAGATTTTGTCCACAAGGCGTAATAAGATTATAACTATATGTCTTTAATAAATATGTCCAACTCCAAAAAAGAAATATATGTAGATATACTCCGTAAAAGACAAACTCATTTGAAACAACCTGTCATTAACTAAATCAGGTGATGAGGTTATTAGCTCGGTCAAGTGCGACTCAACATATTCGTTACTTCAAGTCCGTCAAGTCATTAACTTTTTTTTTTATGAATATCTTATGCTAAAACGACATGGCATAATGATTTAGGCATAAGTATTTACTACTTACAGTAGTATCATAATACCCATATACTCATTGAACAACTCAAGTTTGGGACAATTGTGTGACAACATATATTTGGTTTTGGAGATTGTGAAATTGATATCCTGGCTACGAAGGTCCAAATGAAGGATGATTGGTACAATAACTCTAAATTGCAAAGCTGTATAACTATAAATTAGAGTAGGTACAATAAGAACACAATAACAAATTGAATTCTATGGTTAACACTATTCCGATGTATTCTAACATTCATTTATCATTATTACAGTTAGAAACAACAATAAAGATCTATTGATTTGTTACTATTGGAGTATTGTTACTGGAGAAGCAAGGCAAACGATATTGCATAATAGCGAAGCAAGGCAAACGATAATCCTAACCCTAAATCTTACAAAAACAATAAAGATCGACTATTGAATATAATACTACCCCAAATCCAAAATAAAAACCCTAAATTTTCTTAACCCCTAAATCAAATTAACCAAAAATTAAATAAATTTATGAAAAAATCGATTTGTTCAGAAGAATAACCTTTTAATATGGCGTTTGGTGGTGTCGGCGACAATCGGTGTTGGTAGTGGCGTCGTGAGCGTAAGGAGGTTGGTGGTGTTGACGACGATCGGCGCTGCAACAATCGATCGGTGTGGCAATAATCGTCTTCTGTATTTTTTATTTAGAGAAAATATGGAGTACACAGTACAATTGTTACTTGGGAGAGTATTGTTTTTAGAATATAATTAGCTAAAGCAATAAAAATAACTAAGCACCGTAAAAAAATCCACTAGTTGCGCCAACAAATTCATTTTTACAATGGCTACGCTCGTTAAATAACCGTTGCCATTAGTGTATATAAAACCTTTTTAGCCCTTGGCACTTGAGTGAGAGTGAGAATTTTTACTTCCGCGATGGCTAATGTAGTGTGTACACGGCCGAGTAGAGTATGTACTTGACCGAGTGTACTATACTCGGCCGAGTAAAGGGTGTTGTATTTGACTGTGTGTGTTGTACTTGTTGGAGCAAGTGTCCTCCACAATAGTGCATTTATATTATAAATCTCATTTTGGAATATTAGTGGGATGACTAGTATTTTGATACTCCACGTCAGTTGATTAACGTAAATCGATAACGGTCAGCTGACTAGAGTTAGACGTTATTGTCGTATGACGGCGGTAATCAACTGACCCCTTTCGGTCACACCTATAGGATGAGAACCAAACAGAAATCTAATTCTTTGTATACGATACATATTAATTAGTACTTTATATATATATTTGATATGTGTTTAGTTACGAGAGTTAATTAATGGAAATTGAGTTACGAACTCATTCCGAATAAGTTTATTAGTCAATTATAAGATAATTGACTGAATAAATTTTACGTCTTATTTTAATACGATTAAATAAGATTTAATTTAATGATTAATAGTTAATTCATTAAATTAGTTGAGGTTATGCATATACTTTGAGGTAGAGGTGATTAGTTAATTATATTTACAAGGAGTTGTAAAATAAACTAACTAGGCATTGTGGGACCCATTATATATTGATATAAGGATAAAATATCACTTAAAAGTTCAGTGTATATTATTTATTAATTTGAGTCATAAAATTGTTATATGATCAAATTAACCCTTAATTATACAAGATAATTAAACATATGATTATAAATATTTGTGGGACAAATATCAAAAATCAAAATGGACCACATGACACTAGTGGGGGCCGAAAATTTGGTAGTGTATAACATGATGATTGTTGTTTCTTGTATTACACTACAACATGTGATCATGTCATGTTTATGACATATGATCATGGTCTTATTCACTACTACACTCAAAGTAATTTGCATGAGAATATTTTAAGCAAAATAAGAGGCCTATTAGGCTCATATGGCCGGACCATTTTGTGTCCTTAAATGGACAAGATTGTTGTTCATTTTCACTTCACTTGTTCATTCTTATTTTGCATGTTTATCTCACTAAAATCCTCATCTCTCTAAAACTCTCAAATACTAATATTTTCCTATTACTAGAGTAGTAATAAAATCTAATATTAGTTCATCTTATCACTTGTGTTTTCTAGTCAAAAACTAAGTGATTAGTTTTGGTTCTCTCTTGGGTGCTTCTTAAAGGAGGTCTTCTAATTTGAAGATTACAAGGAGGATCATCTATTTCTTTCTAGCACAAGAACAACAAGAAAGGTGTTTCTTGTTGTGCCCATATAAACCGAAATTTCCCATTGTAAGGAAATTTCTTCTTACTTTTTATTATGCATTTTAATTTGCATGCATGTTACATAGATCTTTATTAAACACTAAATTAACAAGTAATTTAGTAACTAATTAGAGGAGTCTAATTAGGGTCTATGAACTTTCAGTACTCGACCGAGTCGTTTTGCCATAGAGGGTTAAAGTACTATTTGTGTTAATTTATGTGTAATACTCCGTATTTAAGAGTACTAATTACTCAGTCGAGTTAGGCTCGCTCGACCTAGTGGATGGGGTACTCGGCGTAGTAGAGGGTATTCAGCCGAGTAAGGTTGGTGTGTCAGTTGAACAATATTCTGTTCTTGGGCACTCGCTCGAGTGTGGTGAGCACTTGACCGAGTGAGGTACTCAACCGAGAACATATTTTACTCGACCGAGTACACCGGTCTGCAGGATTATTTCGGACAGTTTGATTAAAGATTTTTAAGAAGGATTAAAACATAATTATCAATTTATGTTTCATAATCAAACCCTAACCTCCCCAAAACTCTCTCAAAACCTCTAAGAACGTCCTTAATAATCCCAAGACGGATCGGTTTTTCTTCTTGCCTTGTTGATTTCTTCGGTAAGTAATTCAATTATGTGATTATCGTTATTAATTAATAGTATGCATTGTAACCCTAATTGAATTGGGAGAAAAAGGGAAGATCGTTAGCTATTATTTGTATAATACTTGTATGTTTAGGGGGAGACTTTGTAGAAGAGAATTTCTGAATTGATTGCTTGTACTTCTTGCGGATTTGCGAATAAGGTAGGGTTTCCCTAATCAGTAATTGTGTATATTAATTTTTGTGACAATATGTTTTTTGTGATATTGTTACTTGATTGACTGATGATGATGATGGAATTCGGGTTTGGAGTGGTTACTATTTTTGTGAACCGACAGGAGACGGTTCACACCCCGAGTTCGCCTCTTGTAGCTCTCCCGCTGCGAGGGGGATGTGCACATTAATGTTCTGGGAACTCTCACTGCGGTAAGAGGGGCTGTCGATGTCCAATGATGCGGTCTAGCATCAATTGATGGATTTTCAGGTCAGGATGGTAGCCTGATGCTGCTGAGGTAACCGCCGAGGTGGCACTTCGATTTCTCTTTCCATGTTGCTTATTTTGATTGTCTTGTACATTGGTCGGTGAATATTGTTACTGACCCTGTTTATGTTTTACAAAACTGTTGTGATCCATTGGGGAATGGTAAGCAGGTGATCAACATGTAACTCGTTGAGCTTGCGCTGGGGAGTTGATGTGATTGCCATGGTCGTGTCGTAGCTTACGCTGAGATATCTAGACTCTTAGACGTTCACATTTATCTTTCTTTACTTTTATCGTTAATTTGAGTTTGGATTATTGTTTAAAACGGTATGCCGTCTGGATTTGGAATAATGTAACTATTCACTTTAACTATTGATTCAATAAACTGTTCTATTATGGTCTATTTGATATGTACTACCTCGGGTAACCGAGATGGTAGCATCTCCATGTACAAAGGAGATCTTGTAAGGGTCTTTGGTATACGAGGGTGTTGCAAAGTGGTATCACAGCGACGATTTTGGAACCTAAAACCAATGCACCCTATGAACTTAGGAGTGTCTAATAAAATGAACCCGGGTAGGAGTTGTATGGAGCTACCGCTAGGATTTAGGAGACGTTCTAAAATTGCAATTTTGCTCCTATAGCTCTTGGTCGGTCACAACGGGAACGTGTCAGGGCATATATGTGTACTTGATGTGAACTATCATGAGAATTGTGGAATATAATGTGAAATGTAGATGAGTATGAAATGGAAGTGGCATGATGGTATTATGTTATGTATGTGAGCATGAAATTTGTATGAATAATCATGATTCATGAAAGATGTGCTTGTTATTGCTAAGTATTGTATACGTGTGATATAACATGCATATATGGATATGATTAGCTGAATAGAAATGATTATGAGAGCATGTTATGAATAAAAATGCTTATGAACAATTACTGTATGGGGTCGTATTTTTCTTGACTCGACCGAGTGAGGCAAGGGACTCGACCGAGTAGGACTTACGCGACTGAGTAGCCTTGACACTCGATCGACTATTGAGGTTTGATGGAATATTGAAAACTGAATTTTGTGACTCGACCAAGCGTATAATGACACTCGGCCGAGTACTCTGAACTCGACCGAGTGCCATTATAGACTCGACCGAGTAAAAGACCCAGTATGTTTTGGATTAATGCTATTTTTGGCCGCTCAACCGAGTGTATGTTGACACTCGACCAAGTGAAAAAACCCTATATAATTTGGTTAAATTTTGTGTTGGGTGTACTCGAATGAGCGCATATAGTTTTCGATCGAGGGGGCTGTACTCGGCCGAGTGGCTTGATGCACTCAAGCGAGTGTGTTTGTGACAGGACTGTAGTTCATTTTTCAGCCGTAGGCTTGTGCTTACGTTTGCGTTTCTTATTGAAGTTACCATGCCTGCAACAAGAGCTAGTGCGTCATCCGCAACCCCGGAATTCAGCGCTGAGGAGGTAGCCACGCTAATCGAACAAAATGTAGCGCTTACCAAGCCCCTTAAGATGGTAGGGGAAGGACCGAGCGGTGGTGGTTGATGCTACTACCATAGGCACAACTATTGCTCGTCACTGACCCACTACCTACAAGGGTAGTAGTGCAGCGCATCTGTTAGATTACTGGCATCAGGAGATGGAGAATATATTCGAGGTCGTCAATTGTTCAGAGAACATGTGTGATGATCAAGCCACGTTCTACCTAAGGGGTGTAACAACCCGAAAAGTACCCAATTTTTCTAGTAAAATTTCTTAAGGATACTTTCCAGCAAGGTTAAGTTTTTTAAAATAGAGTTTATTGTTTCGAGTCGTATTTTAAAATTCCGAGTTCGTATTTGGAATTTCTGAGAGATTTCATGAAAATCCCGTTTTTAGTCATCTTTGACTTTTCTTGACTTTTAAGTCGTCTTTGACTTTTCTTGACTTTTTAAAGTCGTCATTGACTTTTCTTGACTTTTAAGTCGTCATAAACTTTTCTTGACTTTTAAGTCATCTTTGACTTTTCTTGACTTTTAAGTCGACTTTGACTTTCGTTGACTTTTCCCGACTCGCCTTGTAATTTTGAAGACCGAAATTTTATTTAAAAAAATAATATTTTTAATTTATTTTTATTTAGATTTATTAGAATTTATGATAATTTAATAAAATTATTTTGAATTTATTCGGAATTATAATAAGGTTTTACGGTTTTAAACCGAACGTCATTTAACTATTCCCGAGTCATCTAAAAGCCCGAAACAAACCCGAAACCCGACTTTGGCATGAGTCACACGCCCATGTCATCCTTTTCCACTCACTTTTGGATATTTTCATTATTTTGATTAATCTAATAATAATATCTTAGATATTTATTACTTTATCGATCTGTCAACGAAAATTTCGCAAACCGTTTACAAA
>JAIUZE010047425.1:0-53179 GCA_022085475.1 Heliosperma pusillum | reverse complement strand
CCCGACTTTGGCATGAGTCACACGCCCATGTCATCCTTTTCCACTCACTTTTGGATATTTTCATTATTTTGATTAATCTAATAGTAATATCTTAGATATTTATTACTTTATCGATCTGTCAACGAAAATTACGCAAACCGTTTACAAAACAGACCCGATTTCTCACCAAGCCACACGGCTCTTTGCCCTCTAATAGAGCTTGATATTTTCCTTTCTTTTCATTAATATAACATAATATCTAGATATTTGATTTAATTAACTTAATATCTAATTAATTACCGTAAAATAATTATTAAACCCGAGTCAATTCCGTAACAACAATTTCAAAACCCGACTCCATATTTCTTCTATATTTACACGGCCCTCACTCACCCATTACTCACTAACAACTTTTCATTTTACAATAAATGAAATTAAGATCTAATTAATCGTTCTTCATCGTTCTTCATTCGTTCTTCGTCGTTCTTCATCCGTTCTTCGTCGTTCTTGAGCAAAATCATCATAAAACCTTCATTTCTTAATTAAATCCGTCCTAACTTATATTTCTAGAATCTCCTCCTCGCTCTCCATCTTCAAGTACGGTTTATTTTCAATTACGTCAAAATCGTTTTCAACACTTTAATTATGGAAAATCTATTTTTACTTCTAATAATGTTTTTCTTGTCATTTCTTATAGGGGAAGATTTTGAAGACGAGTTTGGTGACTCGTATATATTAGGGGAAGATTAGAAGACGGGTTTCTTAGTTTATACTTCTTATTTTGGTGCTAATTGATTTTGCTAGCTAAGGTAACGATTCCGGGTTACTCGACGAATTTAATGTTACATATCCTTTGTTTCTTTTGTTTTAGTTCATATTATTGTTACTTATGATTTTTAGTAGTAACATGATAAGTAGTATGATTTTTATGTTGTATGGAATTTTTAATATGTTTAGTGTTCTTGATGAATTTGGATGATTGTTCATAATAATGATTTTTGTATGAATGATGGTTGGATTGGTTGTTAAAATGGATGTTGTTAATTAAAAACATGTTAGAATTTATTTGGAATGGTGGTGGTTTTGGCCGTGTGAATGGGCCGTGTTGGGTGGCTGTGAACCGGCCGGTTCAGGCCTGGTCAGACCGGTTCAGGCCGGTCCAGCCCGGTCTGGGTTGGTCCGGGGTTTGGTCATTGGGAGTTGTGTCGATACTTGTTTGTTTTGTTGTTGTTTTGACGGGTTTTAAATATGTTAAGCATGCGGGAAATATTAAGAAACGGTTTTTAGTAAAGTCGATAAAAAACCCAAAACAGCCCAAGTCAGCCCAAAACAGCCCGTGGGCCCAGTTCAGGCCCGTGTCTTGGTCGGCCCAAGTCAGCCCGTGGGTCCCTCCCTTGGTCTTGTGACGGTTTTTGAGTTATTGCCATTTTATCGTGTTTGGTAATATTTAGCAAGTGGGAAATATTAATAAGTAAAAGATTTAATTAAAAAGGTTTTTCATAAAATTATTATTTCTCACATGTTAGAAATTATAATACGAGATTGTAGTTGAATTTGATATCCTTTAAGTCAAGCTGGTTTTAGTAAGATTAAATAATTCACATGTTAGAAGTTTTAATAAAATAACATGTAATGAATATGATGATTTTTATGATCAAGTCTATGTGGTAAAGACTCTATTTCTAGCCGGTTTGACCAAAGTCAAACTAAGATCTAGTCAGCCCCGTTTTGACTGATGACCGTCGCGGGACTCGGGTCGGGGATTTGTCTTCAGGTAAGGTTTTATTTAAAGAATGAATGAATGAGCCTTAATAGATATGAGGCGATATGATATTTGAATATGATTTATAGGAAATTAGTCACATGATAGGAAGTTTTCCGTGACTGTTTGATTGTATGATATGTGTCGTGTTGACTAAGTACCCATAGAGAATTATGAGTATATGGCGTCTTGACCATTCTAATTCTAAATGAGTATCTTGGACCATGACATTGATAGGCCTTACTATCTTTAACGAGTATATGTTCACTGCTTGATAGCTTTTGTGTTCCGGCTTGGTGGATCTCCAAGTCGGGGCATGGCTGCCTTATTGCTTCCACTTTGGGAATGGAGCCAGCTTTAGTACTAGCCAACCCTTTGGTGGATCTCCTTAGGGGTACTCATGTGATTGTATCATGGGTCTTGGATGCGATGGATCTTCGCATTTCTCTAGGTCTGCGCAGTCTAGGTTTAGGGTAGAGTGGTATCTTGGCCATGTTATTAGGGTAACACTACTACAAAAACAGGCTATGACAACGGTTAAAAACCGTTGTAATATTAAAAAGCGGACGTTGTTAAAGCCTCCGTTGTTAAAGGTTTTAACAACGGTGACGATTTAATAAAAATACCGTTGTGAATAGTTTTAACAACGGTAATAAGTCGTTGTTATTACTAGATAACTGTTGTTAAAACGTGTGAATAATTATGGTGGGAAAGATACGAGAACGGTTCTATGAAATTAAACCGTTGTTAAAGGTATGATTAATTTTGGTGGGAAGGATTATAACAACGCTTTAATTTTTCAAACCCGTTGTGAATATTGTTAATTACAACGGAGTATAATAAAGAAGCCGTTGTGGAAAGTTTTAATAACAACAGGTATTCTATAATACACCGTTGTTAAAGGTATGATAAGTTTTGGTAGGAAATATGTTACAACGCTTTTAATGAATTTTGAAAAACCGTTGTTATTATTTTTATTATTGTTTTTGAAAAAATTGAAATTTGTTCCCATGCCACCAGTTAAAATCCTGCATAAATCAGCAGCAGTAGCAGCAGTACGCAGCATAAACCAATTTCAGAAGCAGCAAAATGATATATCTATATATAAATCAGAGCAATTCATGTACAGGGCAATTCATGTACATGGCAATTCATGTACAGCAGCAGCAAGATGATATATACAACCAAAATGATCTCTTTCAGAGCAATTCATACTTACAACTCGCTCTAATTAATGACTTCTACATACAAATTAAAGTTCCCTATCTGCTTCCAAAATAATCTAAGTTTCATTTATTCTTTGTTTGTTCATCAAGGACGTATTTGCCCAACAAGTCCCTTACCTCGTCTATATTGTGCTTAGTGTACTCAGGGACATGTGGCGTGTTGATTGAATACTGCGGATAAAACAAATAAAAGACATCGATCAGTAGGGTAACAACAGTATAGGCATATCATACATAATTAGCAACATCGATCATATATATATAGCAGAAAAGATATCAGCTCTAATGAAAAAAAGTAAATAATAGCTACATTAAACTACTAACTCTTTCTGGAATGCTGATATATCTTCGCCTAATAATCTCCAACATGAAACGACAAACGTAGTATCCACATTGGATGCTATCCGGCTGTTTAGGGACCTATTATTACATAATAAACGAAGAGACGAGAAGGCAATTACCAATTAGTTTAATGCGTAATTAAAAAAGACAGATGTATATGCGTAATTAGTTTAATGCACTTAATTATTAAGGTATATATTGTATTTGCGCGTACGTACCCCTGTTATCGTAATAAAAGTAGGGCCATCATCAGAATATTCTGTCGGTTGATCGCCGGTTGTTGCTCTTTTCTTCTCAAAGGCCCTTTAAAAAAGGAAAGAGGCCGAAAGTCACATAAACTTACTTAATAATAATAAATGAAACTTAATATTATGTGCCAAATCATCATCAGTATTATAAACTTACTTAATAATCAACTTCTTAAAGGTCTCGGATGGTTGTCCATGCAAAGAGTCCAACCAAAATACTTTCTTCGTGGTCGGATTGATCGCTGCTAGCACCCAATGTCTCCTAGAGATCGAGAGACACATCATTATTAACAAGCACAACATGCATCATAACCAAACATATAAAACTGCAATTGTATTTGGAATCGTAATATTAATTATATATTACCCGGCTTCATTATAAGGGGCAAAAATGAGCTTATTGTTTTTCGCCAACTCCCCAGCAATATAATTTACACGTTCTTCATACGAAAACATCTCGATATGCATAGATAAAACATTTGGGCACATGAATCCGTATTGAGGAAGTGGATTAATATTGGTCTCGGCGGGGATCACAACCGAGTTCAAGTACCTACATGCCGGTTTTAATTCCGATATTATAAACACTATATCTTACTTAGTCAGAATATTAGAATACTGCATGATTTAATTTATTAAGAAACTTACTTCATCCAAACATATAGGTGTTGGACATCAATCTCGTCAAGGCCAGCCCAAACGGCTAGCGTTTCCCAATCCAGCATTGCTTGGCGTTCTACCCCTACAATATCATTCTCGAGCGGAATAACTATTAATTGCTCGCTTGATATGCGTCTCTCAGCCTCCTTATAAAGCTCCAGCATCGCCACCGTTCGTACTTTTTCCATGTAAACGTTCCCATGAAATTTAGTACTGGATAGACTCCTGACCTCTTTCAGCTTGGGGAATGATGCGGTGTGCTACCTTTCACAACCTACATGTGGCTAACTAAATTAAGTTGCTCTTTCAATGATGAGGCGATAGTAGAACTTAAAATATAAAGAGAGTTGATTAAATACCTCATCAAGTTGTTGTATTGACGAGGTAGTAGACAGATTATTGTCTATCGAGTTAGACTTATCCATGTTTTTTGTTACCTACAAAACAAAAATAAAACATAGTATAAATTTCACTATTTATGAAGGTGATGAACAAAGACAAACGGCGGGTTAAATTAGATGTATTTTTCTAACCCCGTCTACATTCTGTTGAATTTTACAATCACGAGCCAAGTAAATGTGGCTTTGAGGCCATTGGACAAAACATTTAACCGCATCTGCCAGTATTACTATGTCGTCGCGGACTGGGACGGGCAGTTTACGGGTTCCATAGCCCTTCACGACTCCCACTATCCCCACTTTTGCATGCTTCGGCAAGAGGGGTACGCCATGAACCAAGATGGTTTCCGCTGAGTCCTTGGGCTTTGGGTATACGAAACCCCGAGCAACAATCACATTCTCTGTGAATGAAGGGTCGGCGAGACGAACAACTACCCGCTGTTTTGTGGCCTGAAGAATACACATTATTTACTAAATACCAAAATATAATAGATATCATAAATGATCTATATTGAGTATATAATGTAAAGTTAGTTACAAGTATTTATTGTTGGTGGGTAGGCTATTATACTTGAACATGTCCAGACCAGATTTAGCACGGACAGCATATACTAACTTCTTATATTCTACATACCTCCTTATTGTCACCCGTCTTCTCAGCCGGCTCCTCAAGTTGCGTCCCCTTTTCAGAGTTATTTACCTTATAAAATTAATTAACCAACCAAAGGCATGCAATGGCTGCTGGAAAGAACAAATGCAGAGGTTCAAAATGGTTAAGTCGTATTTACCTTATCGGCTTGAGGTATCAAAACCTCAGCAGCCTTAGGTACCTCACCCGTCTCCTCAAGTTGCGTCCCCTTTTCCGACTCATTTACCTAATAAAATAAACCAATCAAAGGCATGGCTGCTAGAAAGAACAAATGCAGAAAAAAAAAATCATATTTACCTTATCGGCTTGAGGTATTAAAACCTCGACAGCAGTAGGTACCTCACCCATCTTCTCAGCCGTCTCCTCATGTATTGGCCAGGTAGTAGTGTCTGCCTCTTGACAAATCTGTTGCACTACCTCACCCTTTTTAATGACATCCTCCATCATCTTCAATTCTTCTTCGGAAGGCTTGCCTCCAGAATTCATCTTCAGTATCACGGAGGCCAATAACTGAACCTGCACGCCCAAAATGTAGAATCAGCAATTTGTTAAAACAATAACAGGTGAATTTTAAATGACAATAACAAATGGTATACGTACCATGTCAGCCTTCCCCTTATTTTTCTTCTTCTTGTTCGAGCTAGTTGTCCCATAATATTTTGTGACTCCGACATGTAATGGGACGCCCCTCAATCGACCTGGATGCTCGGGACGGCCGATCGCTCTAGCAAGAACGTCGTCACGACCACTCGAAGTGAATTTCCCTTCCGCAACCTCCTTCAGAACATTCTCCTATAATATATTAAATAAACTTAATTTAATTTTTGTTACTAAAATAAATAGATAGTTAGACATACAAGAATTGAACAATAAAGGTATTAAAAACCCGTCTTAATAAAAATAATACTTACTATGTTGGCCAAGACTTCCTGATCATATTCGTTACATGTTCGGGATCCTTTAGGCGTGTGCCCTTCTTTAGAAGTTACGTGCCGATTCAAGTCGGTCACACCTTTTGACACCTACACGTTAACTCAAAAATAATATATGTATACATGTATATCAAGTCCAAGTATGATTAAAAAAATCTAATATATAGATGCTACTTACGAGATTTTCTTCTATCAATATGTAACCGCCTCGAGAACCATAATATACCCCCCGCTTCTGTGAGATGTTAGCACGATTTCTGGCGCTAACGCTCTTCAAATCATATAAAATCGCAAGTAGATGAGACAATTAGAAAATTATAGATACAAGTAGAGTTTTAGAAAAATGTAACCTGAAACTTTTAGAAAAATGTAACCTTAAGTAGAGTTTTACAAAAATGTAAACATAGGACATGGATACTTAACCTGAAACTTTTCAGTAGCTCGTTTCGCCTTATAATTATCCCATTGTTGCTGAGTGATGTGGGGGTACTTTGTCGGTGGGCTCTTATGCATCTGCCCCGTCTCCTTGTCCACATACAAGTGTAATTTGGCAAGGTCACACCTCCACTGCCTTAAGAATGCCGCTGCCTTACGTAATAGATACTTATCATGGCAGTCTGGAATATCGAAAGCTTCCTGCATCATCATCATATATACTAATAAGCGGCTGTCTAATATCATACCTTTACACGAACCTTTATACGGCTTCCTGCCTTATGTAATAGTAACTTATGCAAAATAAAATGGTGTTTAGCTAAAGATATTATCATACCTGTATACGTTTCAAGAGTAAGTTCTGCAATGAAGGATTTATATTCCTGAAATCATCTAAATCTATAGGCACAAACTGTTTGGTTGTAACTCCAATCCAAGTGGCTAAATGGCTAGCATTTGGAACAGTAGGAACACCTTTCACACTCCATTTTATTTCCATCGGCGTTTTTGCCGCTATAGCTGCAAGGGCTGCAGAGCACTTCGAAGCACCCCTCTCACCAGGCTTATCCCCCTTATCATTGTGTTCTACTCTTTTCCGTTTTTCACCCATGATAATCCTAAGACACTAAGACCTTCAAAAGAAATAAAATAGTAACGGAACAGAGTCATGCATACAGCGATTCTAAAACCCTAAGACCTTGAAATGAATGAAATAGTAACTGAACAAATAAAGAGTCATGCAGAGATTCTAAAACTCTAACAACTTAGAAAGGAATGAAACTACATGATAAAGAGAACGATAAATAGAAAATGAAAACAAAAAGATGAACTTCAAACTTAAAACCCTAAAGACGAAACACAAAAATTACCTGATAAAGAAAATGAGAACAGGGTGATGATAAAGAGAACAGTATGATGATCACGAGTACGAGGAGGATGATGATGATACTAAACAAAAAGATTTGTGTTGTAAACGAGGATGATTGTAAACGAGGAGGATGATGATGATAATGTACGTGTGTACAATTTACTCTATAGGATTGTAAATTATTTTTTATTAAGAGAAACTAAAGGGTTTATTAAGAGAAACTATTGACAACGGTTATCCTACAAACCACCGTTGTTATAGAGTAATAACAACGGTTAAATAACACTCGTTGTAGAAAGTAATAACACTAAGACAACGGTTTATTTATTATAAACCGTTGTTGAAAGTAATAACAACGGTGAATTTCTAAAACACCGTTTTTATAGATTATGTATATTTTTTTTATTTTTTCAGATACGCGCGCGCGGTATTAAAATTTGAGGCACGAAATAAACTCATTAACTTTGCTCTAAATTAATTTATTTAACTTTGCTCTAAATTTAATTTAATTTATTTTACTTTGCTCTAAATTTTATATTATAGGAGTAAGTTACGTTTAATTATTAGCTCGGATCGGGTTTGGCCTGGGAATCAATTCCAATCGGGTTAGATTCGGCGGGTTTGTAATTAATAACTTTATCGATCGGGTTAGTTATTAATTATTTTTAGTTTTTGATTCAATTACCTCGAATCGGGTCATTTTCTTTTTAATTAAGGAACTGGTTATTATAATTATCATGCATCACTAGTTAACCTGAAACTAATCGATCGGGTGGCCAGGCCAGCAGTTACGGATCGGGCAATCCACTTTCTAGATCAGCGCAAGCGTAGCTACGTACTTCAATTCGGGTCGATCGCTTTTGGGCAGGGTCGGGGGCACGTGTCATTATTAATTACCTCGTATATATATATGTACTACTTATTGATGATGATATATATATATATAATAATTAAATGATGATGACTTCCGGATCTCTAATTAACGACGCTCGTACTACAATTTGCAATAATAACAGATTCATCAATGCACATACATGCAATTCAAGTAAGGATTATATATACACGTACGTCAATGCAATGTTTCCCAAATTAAATAATAATGATATATATATATATATATATATATGGCCTGGGGTCGATCGACTTCGTTCATCCAATTCAAGTACGCTAATGAACGGGCCGTTTTTGCATCACAAACCTGAAACTGTCCGACCCAAAAGTAATTAGCTCGCTAGTATCGGGTTATTTTATTTAATTCGATAGAAATCATTATTTATTATCCGCGTGATGATTATTAAGTATCATTTTCGGGTCGGATCACTTTTAATTATTAAGTATCATTATTAGTATACGTGTGTTACTTCAAAATAACCCTAAACCCTAAACCCTAAACCCTAACCCCTAAACCCTAAACCCTAAACCCTAAACCCTAAACCCTAAACCCTAAACCCTAAACCTAAACCCTAAACCCTAAACCCTAAACCCTTTTATATATAGTAGATTATCGCTATTGATCAAACATCAAAATATTGAACATCAACGGAATTAATCATCAATTCAAACACTTTAAACAACATTCTTTCTCATTGATTTCATTAGGAATAACCTAGATTTTATATTAAAGTACATTACATTCATCCGACATCAAATAAATAAAGATGTTAAATAATCCGGAACAATTCCGGTTAAGAGTAAAAAGCTTTTCTCACACTGCCACCAACAATCCGGAACAATATTGATGATACTGATGACTTCCGGATCATTAACCTCGTATTTTGCAATAACAGATTCAATGCCTGCAAGTACACGTCTTGCATGTGGAGATAAGGTAGGACGGGTACAGCTCAACATATCTCTTGCGGCATCCAACCTCCGAGTATAAGGCCGACGTGGGTAGACAGAGGACGATGATGATGACGACGCTTGGTTGACAAGTCGGACTGCTTCACGCCTCTTAATCCAATAATCCCTTCGATGTTCAATGGATCCTTTAATCAATGGGTGATGATCAGCGGGAACTACGCAAGAGCCTCCTCCTCATCTGCAATCAATTTTGTAAGGGTCGTCTCATCGTTGGGAAGGTTAACTGCTGCCATTGATGATATTAATTTTAGGGTAGTTATGGAATATTTAAAGGAGGGGTTTTGAGGCTGTATTTATAGAGGGGTTATGCTGCCATTGATGATGTTCAATGGATGCTTTAATCAATGCTGGTTCTGCTGTTGTTTATTCACGGGTTTGGACTGCAATATCTTTTAATTAAAAATAATAATATTGAGCAATAACAACGGTTATTGGTACAAAAACCCGTTGTTATTACGCAATAACAACGGTTATTGGTACAAAAACCCGTTGTTATTACTAACCACAACGGTTTTCGTTACCACAACCGTTGTGATAGGGTTACTCACATTGCAGTAAATGCATTGACTGCACATTGCAGTAAATGCATTGACTGCACATTGCAGTAAATGCATTGACTGCATATTCACACATTTACTCAATCAATAACGTACTGCATGCATGTGAATGTATAGTCGTTTTGGGAACCAATGCATGCATGTGAATCAATGCCTTCATGTGAACCAATGCATGCATGTGAATAAATAACTCCAATAAATAACTCTCTATAAATACAGCCTCAATACAAGCAGGTTATCAACCACATACAAAATTCCCAACTCTAATCAATATCATATTTGCTAAACCATACAAAATTTCCCAGCCTCAATACTAACATCAACCATACAAAATGTCTGGAACTTTTACTAAACCATATGCTTGCATCATGAAAGAAATGCCTTGTCATATTGAGGGTGGCTACGTTGTGTGTAAAAGTTACAAAAAACTCCGTGATACGCTTATTCGAAATGGCTATTTAATCAGGAAGATGTGGCCAAATTATCATCGCAGGCACTTTACAGGGGAACTCGTTTTCGAGTTTGGGATGTCGGATGCTCATCGTGCGTCCGCATTCAAACTGGCAAGAATGTTTGACAAGGCCGGGCATGGGCGAAAAGATTTTATTGAGAGCACGGACCACCAGCCTGGGCCATATCTATGGGTGGCTTCCGAACATGACCGTTACCGTTGGCCAAATGGGGTCGACCTCGTTGAAGTGACCCAGGTAGAGCAGTGGGAAGGGTTGGCTCTGGCCGAGGCTGACCCGATTGATGCATATGCTCTAGTGGTGGCAGCTATCCGGGAGATTTACCCGGACTCAATTTAATTTGTTGTTGTTGTTTGGTTGTAGTTGTTTGGTTGTTTGGTTGTTGTTGTTTTGGCGCAATTTGTGTGTGGCGCCGTTTGAACTTATTATTTAATAATATTAATGTTGATAAGTTAATTTGTTTTTTGACTTAAGTTTAGAAGTAATTAAACTAATTCAATTCAAAGCTATTCAAGCGATAAAGCAAAATTAGAATTGAATGACATTCAGGAAATGACATTAACAAATTTGCTAATAATAAACGACATTGAATTGGTGAAAAACATAAACGACATTCAGGAAATGACATTCACAAATTCAAGAAATAGTTCACAAATTCACAAATTAAAAAATAATAAGGGAGATGATGACAGAAAAATGATCATTTCCTTTAATAGATCTTTGTGATAGAGTTTTTGTGTTGCAGTACAGTCGTATTATTAGTGTGTGTTTCCTATCTACAAATATTGACAACGGTTATCATAAAAAAACCGTTGTGATAGAGTAATGACTACGGTTATAGTATCATACCCGTTGTAATTAGTAAACACTATGACAACGGTTTGTGATTAATAACCGTTGTTATTACTAACCACAACGGGTATATTTACAACAACCGTTGTTGTTGCTTACCTTTATTTTTTTTTTAATTATAATTATAAGAGACAGCAATATCATAAGTACTATACACTGCAATAATAATCAGCAGAAACCAACAAAGACAGCAATATCATAAGCACTATACACTGCAATATCAGCAGAAACCAAAACATGGAGACTGTATAATGAATGACCAAAAGCTAAATAATTTGGGAATCTTCAACAATGACCAAAGCTAACAAAAACTAAAGACAATACCACCTCAGGATCGGGGACGTTTCTTGCCCGACATAGTTTCTTCGTTAACCCAAATACCTTCACCATGATCATCACGCATATAGATGCTTTCAATGTTATCATGATCAGTGTCAACATTGTCGAAATAAGATACAGTGGAAGAGTGATCCATTCCCTCAAACACGACATCCTGATCATTATCCCCACCATTATCGGGTGCACCCCGTCTACTCCTTATAGATAGTACAACAGACCACTTCTTATCCATAGGATCGGTGATATAGAACACTTGTTTAGCTTGGGATGCCATTATGAAAGGATCATCCTTATTATTGCCAACCTTATCCAAATTGACCAACGTAAATCCCATTTTATCCTTTCGAACACAATTGTTGTTGTTATCAACCCAGTTACATCGAAACAGAGGTATTGTGAAATCAATGTAATCTAATACCAATATTTCTTGAATAACACCATAATAAAGGCATTTTCCCCAAATAGGGTTTTTATCTTTTGAAGTAGCAAAGTGCATTGCCTCAAATTCAGAACTCACACCACTATTTTGCATTGTGCTCAACTCATCTTGCTCGCGGGTGTAAAAAGTATAACCATTAATAGCAAAACCGCTGAAAAAAGTGGCCCTGGCATTTGGACCTAACCCAAGACGTAGTAACCTAGGAGAGATGTCATCACCATACAAATTCTTATACTCCAAGACAACATTCCTAAACCACTCTCCAAATGTCTTCTTATGCTCGTTTGCAATCCACATCTCGCTCTTGTTTGGGTGATCGTATTTGAGCTCATCTTTGTGTTGTTCAATATAAGGTTGCACCTCATCTTCGTTGTTTAGCACATACGTATGTGCTAAATGTAACATGTCACGTGACACAATTTTTTCAACCCGGCCCCTAATACCTTTTCCGGTCATCCAGTCACTATGACGATTCTTTGGAACGCCAATTAACTCCTCAGGAGAGAGATGAGCGTAACAATATGCAAGAGCTTCGTCTAATATAGCACGTTCAGCAATACAACCTTCTGGACGATACCGATTAGATGTATAGTCCTTGTAGACTTTCATCAATCTTTCGAAAGGATACTGGTATCTCAAGTACACGGGCCCAAGGTACAAAATCTCCCTAACCAAGTGAGTGGTCAGGTGAATCATGATAGTGAAGAAAGAGGGTGGAAAATACATTTCAAAATGACAAAGAGAGGTGACAACGAGGTCCTGCAATGAATCCGCATCATCGGGATCGATGACTTTATCGCATATGGACTGGAAGAAGAGAAAGAATCTGGTAATAGCATATCGTACCTTTTCAGGTAAAATGGAGCGAATAGCCACGGATAGTAATTGTTGCATCAAAGTGTGGCAATCATGTGACTTTAACCCGGTGAGTTTTAGATCTTGCATCGACACAAGGCTTTTGATGTTGGACGAATAACCATGTGGCACTTTAATTCCATTCAAGCATGCACAAAACTCTTTTTTCTCATTCCGTGAAAGGGTATAAGCTGCTGGCGGTAAAAATGTACCATTACCTCTCTTCTGTGGTGCCAACTCTAGCCTAATACCCATCATTTGCATATCTTCCCTAGCTGCGGCGTTATCCTTTGTTTTACCGGGAACATTCAGGAGGGTATTGATAATATTATCACAGACATTTTTCTCAATGTGCATGAAATCGAGGCAATGCCTGACCTCCAGGTCAGGCCAATATGGAAGTTTATCAAAAAATATGGATCTTTTCTTATACCCACGAGTAGACAAGTTAGAGCCGTTCTTCTTCCCATATTTTATCTCTATATGCTTTACTTTCTGATAAACTTCATGCCCACTCAAAATTCTAGGAGGTTGACGATGTTCTTGACGTCCAGTAAATGCTTTCTGCTGCTTGCGATAACAATGGTCAGGATCCAAGCCCCTCCTATTTCCCAAATACACATACTTATGAGAACACTTCAAGTATTCAGACTCGATATCCTCCCCACACAAAGGACATGCCTCTTTCCCATGCACCGTATGCCCAGAAAGGTCGCCATAAGCCGGATAGTCGGTTATTGTACACAATAACATCGCTCTCAAATTGAAAGTTTCATTCCTATATGCATCAAATACTTCTATCCCACTATCCCACAAAATTCGCAAATCATCTAAAAGAGGTTCCAGATAGATATCTATATTATTTCCAGGTTGTTTAGGGCCGGAAATTAACAACGACAACATCAAGTACTTTCTTTTCATGCACACATATGGAGGTAAGTTATATATTTCCAACACTATTGGCCAAGTACTATGTTGGGTACTCATGTTTCCATGTGGGTTCATTCCATCAGTGGACAGAGCTAGACGTAAGTTTCAAGGTTCAATGCCGAACTCGGGATACTTAGCGTCGAACGATTTTTATTGCATACCATCTGCCGGGTGTCTTAGCTTCCCATCATTTATTCTTTCAGTTTCATGCCAAGTTAACTTTTTTGAATCATTGCTACTCGCAAACATCCTTATGAATCTTGGTATCACTGGAAAATACCATAACACCTTAGCCGGGATCCCTTCCTTATCCTTATAACGCCACACAAAACAAACCGGACAATTGGTTAAGTTTTGATATAATTTTCGATACAATACGCAATCATTTGGACATGCATGTATTTTCTCATATTTCATACCCACCCCTCTAATTAGTTTTTTAGCCTCATCTGTCTTAACGGGAAGAACATTACCATCTGGAAGCATGTCGTTTATCAAGGCTAATAAACTAGTGAAACATGTGTCACTAACCCCATTTGCCCCCTTGATATTATACAACTTCACCACAGCTGACATCTTTGTGTACTTACAACCAGGGTATAGAGGCGCTTCAGACTCACACAACTTCTTATACATGTTGTCAAGGTCATCCAAATTAATGTTTTCATCTTCAAACGCATTTGATTCATCATCTTTTTCTTCATTATCTGTAGACCCAACATTCAACTCGTCTGCTTCCAACTCAACATACTCGGCAAACTCGGGATCATCAGTTATCCTTTCGTATACCTCAAGATCATCTTCTTCAAAATTATTATCTTCCTCTAATGATTCCCCATGAAAAATCCAACGGGTATAGGATCGACTAAAACTATACTTTTCTAGGTGAATTTTAACGTCCGGAATAGCCATATACCTAATATTACCACATCTTTCACAAGGGCATGGAATACTAGAAGAACCATTCAAATTGTTCGCAACGACTTCATAAAATTCAGCTAAACCATCCTTATAGTTTGGGTCACTCATATTCGCAGCATTCATCCAAGTTCGAGTCATTTATCTACATTCGTAGTATATATAGTAAGCCAAGTAATTCAGAAAATCCAACTAATTAAAACTAATTCAATAATAAGCCAACTAATTCAGAAAATGCAATGTATAAGGCAACTAATTCACAAATAAACGAAATTCAGGAAATCAATAAAGAAAAATTATTAGAATACCTGATTAATAAGAAATAGCAGACGGAGATGATGACAAAGAGACGATCAGGAAATCAATAAATTATTAGTGTTTGTGGTTTTGTGATGCAGTATAATCGCTTTGTGTTTGTGTTTTTGTGTTGCAGTACAGTATTATTAGTGTTCTGGGTTTTTTTCATCTTTATTAAAAGTATTGACAACGGTTAATATTCATATTCACCGTTGTTATTAGATTACCTATTTACAACGGTTAACAAAGTTAAATCCGTTGTTACAACTAACAACAACGTCCAACAAAATCATATCCGTTGTTATTAATTTAAGCCAAATAATGCGCCAAATTAATAACACATTATAACAACGGGTTTTTCATACCCGTTGTTATTACTTTTCATTATTTCGCGCTAAATTAATAACAACGGATATAGAATAAACTGTTGTTATTAGTAAATTTATTTACAACGGTTATTTTAGTTCACGCCGTTGTTAAAACTAATAACAACGTTCGAAAAACTAACACCGTTGTTATTAGGTTTAATAAAATTCCGCGGAAAAATAATTATCCATTCCACAACGGTTTTTCTTTATTTTCATGAGTATGCGTTGTTGATGGGGCGTTGTTATTGCCTGTATTTGTAGTAGTGGTGGGGGTTAAATATTTTGTGATTCAATTGATATATTATCTTTGATATATTTGTGTGACAGCAAATTTAAAAATGATTATTTGTCAAAGTTTCATAAAATAAGATTATGGAGATTAAATTATCGTGTACGATTATATGATGATATCTAAAAGTTGAGATGATTAATTAAATGAATAAGGCGTATAGCTTGTATGAACAATTGTGTTTGTCACCAATTTATGGCGTGACAACATGTGGGGGAAGACGTTCAACTTATCATTTAATACAATCATTCATGGAGTTTAGAGTTGATACTTGATAGCTTAATATAATATGTGAAGAGTATAAATATATATCTAAGAAATATATTGTGTGTTGAGTACATATAATAAGATGATTATATGTTTTATGCGTACGTAATAAATTGATCCAATTATATGTTATTGGTTATACCGATAATGGTTGTGTAAGGTTCAATTATGTTATACTTGACATACACCACTCTATATGAGATTATGATGATTGGTTTCGTGTGTAATGAGTAAAATTATATTTGTAAAATGTGGATTTGAAAGAGAAAATATACGTGAAACAATCACCGAGGTTTAATTTGTTGTTCTTTAATATAAGAATGATGATGTATATCTTACAATAATATAAAAAAGCTTGTTGAGCCTCCATTGAAGTGACACGTGTCACGTCTCTACTTCTTGCCACATGTCACCTCTATAATTAAGAAAAATAATAAAAAAAACCTACATAATTATTGTACTTTAATTTCATTTTCTCTTGCCTTTTTGTATACCTTGACACAATAAAAAAAAACTAAATTTTCAAATTAAATATCTCAATTGATTCCCATTATTACATCTTCATTACCAACTATTTGTAATCTCTCTATACAATCATATAAAAAGGCTACATTGAATAGCTAAAAGAATGATACATTGCGAGATACAATTTCATGTTAAATTAAAAATAATCTGTACAATATTATAAAAAGTCTAACTGAGCGATGTGTTGAAGCCACGTTGACGTGGCGACGTCATTTGCATCTAACCAAACCTCCATATAGCTTACGTGAGTTTTGCACACTTTTCATCTCCGTGTGAGGCTCCCACTAACTGAAGACTTTTCACCTTCTTTTAACATTAAAATGACAATTACCGCAACACTAATTGATTATAACCCCTTTCATTTCGTGTAATTAATAATAACTACATTGAAGATGAAACGATTGACCTTATAATTTCTTGCCATTTAGATATTGCAAATAAAATGAGAATTCTCAAATTTCTCATTGATAAAAACCCATTTTACATCAATTTCTTTCTAAATTTTTTTTTGCTCTCTAAGTTTTGTATATCACCTCATCCTTTGATTTTTTATAGCTTCCCTTTTATTTCTATGTGATTTGATTTGATCGCGATTTATAATATTCCCTGAAAGTTTGTTAGTAATTATTGTGGTGTTGGTCTCTAGGCACTATTTTTATGATTTTATTACATATTTTCTAATCTTTCTCTTGTGTTTTTTCAGGGCTTCAATCTTTGGTATATGGAGGGCAAGTATAAAAGTTGGATTGAATTTAAGGGATAAGAATCTATTTGGTAACTTAGAGCATTTTGTAATAATTGTATTGGTTATGCTGACCAAAAGTGTTGTAACATTATTTTATTTTAGGCACTTCCACCATTTTTTTTTGCTACATGCCTATTTTTGCTGAGACTTAGACATGAGAAAAGAAGTCCTTGTGAGTAGTTGATTAACTTTTATAACTACGACAACACACAGATTTACGTGGTTCACTAACGGTGTGTTAGCTACGTCCACATGGCAGAAGGGAGGAGAGTTTTATTAATGTTTGAGGAGTTGCAGAGTTTTCATATTCAGAGTTATGATAACATGACTGCTAGGGTTAGGCTTAGAGAGTTTATATACTACTCTCTAAGACCTAATACAGAAAACCTAGAAAGGCCCAAAATAGACCAATAGGCCCAAGACAGAAACCCTAGCCCAAACAGACTAACGGATACTGTTTAGGTTGCGAGACCCCCGCATTGTCACTCGAAGTGGCAAAAACCGATTCAAGGCATTATTCAACAAATCTCCACCTTGACTTGAATTCTCTCTCAACCAGACAGATGTACCAGATGCACCCCCATAGATGCCAGATGTACCAGAAAAAACTCTTCTTCCTTCCCCCTCAGATATTGCCCCCTAAGGGCAATCAGATGCTTCGGATCTTTAGCAAGTTCAAACAATGTTCAAACTTGCTCTGTGGAACTGGCTTGGTAAACATATCAGCTGGGTTATCAGCAGTACCCACTTTGTTCACCTTAATCCTCTTCTCATTTATTAGAAAATGATACCTGACATCAATGTGTTTAGTTCTCTCATGATGGACTTGATCCTTAGCAACACGTATTGCACTGAGACTGCCACAGTACACAATAACTTGATCTTGATGTAGACCTAGATCAATAATCAACCCTTTCAACCATATTCCCTCTTTAGCTGCTGATGTCAACGCCATATACTCAGCTTCTGTAGTAGACAACGTTACTGTAGGCTGCAAAGTAGTCTTCCAACTGACAACCGAACCACAAAGAGTGAAAACATAACCAGTCATGGATCTTCTACTGTCCACATCTCCAGCATAATCTGAGTCAGAATACCCAGATACCAAACACTCTGCATCACCTCCATAAATGAGACCAACATCAGATGTACCCTTAAGGTACCTAAAGATCCTCTTCACATCTTGCCAATGTTCTTTTCCTGGATCACCCATAAATCGACTCACCACACTGACATACTAAGCTAGATCAGGTCTAGTACAGACCATAGCATACATCAAACTTCCTACTGCATTAGCATAAGGAACCCGAGACATGTATGCTTTTTCTTCAGCTGACTTAGGTGCAAAGGCAACAGACATATGTGCATTTGATGCACTAGGAGTATCTATGGATTTAGCTGTAGACATGCCAAATCTTGACAACACTTTCTGAATATAGCCTTTCTGGGATAAGAAAAGCTTCTTCTTGCTTCTATCCCTGAAGATCTCCATTCCCAGAATTTTCTTCGCCGCACCCAAATCTTTCATCTCAAACTCAGTACTTAAGAGACCCTTCAGTTTCTGAACATCAGACCTTTTCTCTGCAGCTATTAGCATATCATCGACATATAGGACTAGATAGATGAATGAATCATTCGCAGCCTTACTGTAGTATACATAGCAATCATACGGACACCTATTATAGCCGATCTTCATCATATAACTGTCAAACCGCTTGTACCACTGCCTAGGAGACTGTTTCAGCCCATATAAGGACTTTTTCAGCCTGCAAACGTAATCTTCTATTCCAGGAACATGGAAACCCTCTGGCTGAGTCATGTATATCTCTTCCTCCAACTCTCCATGTAGGAAAGCTGTTTTAACATCTAGTTGTTCAAGCTCCAGATCCTGATGTGCAACTATCGCTAGTAGCACCCTGATAGAAGTATGTCTGACCAGTGGTGTGAAAATCTCATTGTAGTCTATCCCCTCTCTTTGCGTGAACCCCCTAACTACTACCCGAGCTTTATACTTGACTCCTTCAACCTCTGTTTCCCCTTCCTTTTTCTTGAAAACCCATTTGCATGTAACAATCTTTCTATCCCTCGGCATCTTGGTTAATTCCCATGTCTGATTCTTCGGAAGTGACTCCATCTCGTCTCCCATTGCAGCAAGCCATTTAGGAGACTCAGTACCAGTAACTGCTTCTTTGTAGGTGGATGGTTCAGTAGAATCCGGATCCACCTCCTCAGCAACCAGAAGTGCAAAACCCACCAAATTATCTTCTTCACGACCGAATCTGTTCGGAGGCTTCCCAAAATTGGGCCTGATTGACCGCTCACGGGCCAAACTTGGCTGATTCTGAATTGGTAATGAAGAATCCGATGGTTCAAATTATGACTGTAGTTGTTGATCTTCGTGTTGTGGTTCACCCTCATCAAGAGTGATTTCTTGCTTCACCTGTTTATCAACACTACTACTATCTAACACAGTAACAGACTTCACAGTAGGATTAATCATAGAGTTTTCATCAAAAACAACATTTCTGCTTAAAATAACCCTACCCTCAGATGGAGACCAGATGCGGTATCCCTTGACACCATCCCCATAACCCACAAATACTCCCTTTCTAGCTCGTGGTTCTAACTTACCCTCATTTACATGATAATAAGCAGTACTACCAAAAGCTCTTAAAATAGAATAATTAGCAGGCTTACCAGACCACATCTCAAAAGGAGTTTTGAGATTCAGACTTGTGTGAGGTCCCCTATTTATCAGATAGCATACTGTACTAACTGCTTCTCCCCAGAATTTCTTTGTTAGTTCAGCATTAGAGAGCATGCACCTCGCCCTCTCCAGAAGTAACTGATTCATTCGCTCTGCTACACCGTTTTGCTGAAGTGTATTTCGGACTGTATGATGTCTAGCAATCCCTTCCTTCTTGCAGAACTCATCGAACTCATACCAGCAAAACTCCAGACCGTTATCAGTTCGCAGACTCTTGACCTTCTTCCCGGTTTGATTCTCCATTAGTGTTTTCCAGTGCTTGAACTGACTGAAAGCTTCACTTTTGTGCTTCATCAGATATATCCAAGTCATCTTCAAATAGTCATCAATAATTGACACAAAATACTTGCGACCTCCCAAAGACTCCGCCTTAGAAGGACCCCAGCAATCAGAATGGATGTAATCAAGTGTGCCCTTGGTCCGATGCACTGCTTTAGGAAACTTGCTGCGATGTAGCTTCCCAAAAACACAATGCTAAAAGAAATCCAGATCCTTGACCTTGTGACCACACAGAAGATGTTCTTTAGACAAAGTCTGCATCCCCCTTTCGCTCATATGACCAAGCCTCATATGCCACAGCTTAGTCAGATCTTCTTTATCAACATCAGAGGATGTAACAACAACAAAACCTGAAAGAGTAGATCCCTGAAGATAATATAAAGTACCGTGCTTGATACCCCTCAGAACCACATTAGAACCCTTGCAGACGTTCAGAACTCCACCTTCACCCTGAAAACCGAAACCCTTACTGTCCAGCGTACTTAAGGATATCAGATTCTTTGTCATCAGTGGAACACGTCTAACTTCGTTCAATGTACAGAATTTACCATCATGTGTCCGTATCTTGACTGAGTCGATCCCAACTACACTACAAACCGCACTGTTGGCCATAGAAATCGTGCCCCCATCTACCTGTTCATAGGTTGTAAACCACTCTTTGCGCGGACATATATGATAAGACGCTCCAGAGTCTAGAATCCACACATCAGTGTGATGTGTGACCCTATCCGTTACTAGAGCATAATCATCTTCCTTGGAATATGCATTTGCTACAACAGCAGTACCAGATTTGTTCTGTTGTTTCTTCTTAGGGCAATCAAATTTCCAATGCCCCTTTTCTTTACAGTAGTTACAAACATCAGTAGATTTAGGACCCTTGGAACCAGAAGTCCTAGCCGAACTAGAAGAGCCAGAATAAGATGGCTTCTTATACGTTTTCTTCCCCGAATTTCCCTGTCCATAACCCCCACTGGCTACTAATCATGCAGCCTGATTATCAGTAACTGTACCAGCCGCCTTATGGCGCAATTCTCTACTATGAAGAGACGATCTGACCTCTTCTAGAGACACAGTATCTTTACCAACAATAAAAGACTGAACGAAATTCTCATACGACAGTGGTAAAGAAAGAAACAGAATTAATGCAGCATCCCCATCGTCTACCTTAACATCAATATTACGCAGTTCTAGTAAAATTGTGTTTAACTGATCTAGATGATCTCGAAGAGGCAAACCTTCCTGCATTCTCAGACTGAACAAACGCTGCTTCAGAAGCAACTTATTGGTTAAAGACTTCGTCATATACAGACTCTCTAGTTTTAACCACAGACCAGACGCGGAGGAAGTTTCCTCCGCAACTTCAGTGATGATATCATCAGCAAGACACAACATAATCGTCGAGTGTGCCTTCTTCTCCAGCGTGGCCATCTCAGCGGTGACTGGGTCCGTCTTCTTGTCTGAAAGCGGGGCCCACAGCCCTTGTTGCTTTAACAAGGCTTGCATCTTGATCTGCCATAAACTGAAACTGTTCCTCCCGGTAAAGCGATCGATCTTTACGTTCAAAGCCGACATCTTTCTCGATATCCAGAAAACCCGAAGGCTCTGATACCAATTTGTTATGACAGAAACGAGAAAGAACAAATAAAGAACAATAAATACGACAACACACAGGGCTGAAGGGAGGAGAGTTTTATTAATGTTTGAGGAGTTACAGAGTTTTCATATTCAGAGTTATGATAACATGACTGCTAGGGTTAGGCTTAGAGAGTTTATATACTACTCTCTAAGACCTAATACAGAAAACCTAGAAAGGCCCAAAATAGACAAATAGGCCCAAGACAGAAACCCTAGCCCAAACAGACTAACGGATACCGTTTAGGTTGTGCGACCCCGCATTGTCACTCGAAGTGGCAATTAAATCGATTCAAGGCATTATTCAACAAGTCCAATAAATGTGATTTTGGGGCTCTTCCTTGAATTAGATATGCCTGGAAAGTGGAAACCTGCATTTATAATGTGATAGAGCATGATTTTGGCCTCTTATAATCAGGACGATCATGGTAGTTTAAACTAAACATTTGGCAATATGTTATTAGTGTATTACCTCTCAATGCGAGTCTTGGTTATAAAATCAAATTGAGAATCATGACTAATATTGCTTTGTACTGCTTACAATTTTTAGACATCTTTCTAACAAATTCATAATGTGGAGTCAAAAATAATGTTTTGACTTCGAAAATGGAACTTGGAAAAAGCATCTCACCCATTAGTGTAGATGAAACCAAAAAATCAAAACAGAAACGTGCACCATAAACGAATCTGTGAATTTCACGGGCAATTAAACTAGTTATTTTGTTAAAAGGGTTAAACTTCAAAAATTTATTTCTATAAATTAAATGTTACGACAAAATTTATAAAACATTATTATACACCCGTGCATCGCACGGGCATGAAATCTAGTTTGTTCTTTAAAATGACGTAAAAGTGGAGCTCTATATTAAATAAGAACAATGTTGCTTATGAGTTATATGATAACATGTTTTTACTATTATGAGAAGTCTAACGTATATAATCTTTGTTGACTCAATCTAACTTATGCTTTTAGTACATTTTGTTTGTGTGCTCATTACCGAAAATTGTTTCTTTGGTGAGGCAACTAGATCCAATATTCAGAGTTGCACTATGTTGGATGTCTAGAAAGATATTTGATAAAACAAAAGGTAATGGTTGACAAGAAGATGAGATTTATGGGGGAGTACATTTTCACCTTTTATGTTGATTTTATTATAAGTCTATTAAGAAGACTATTAAAAGTTTATTACCTTATTTATTGTGTAGACATAATTTTGCTCTTAACCTTTTAGGATAAGATGCAAGGTGATTGTGAAGCAATTACTCAATTGTGGGGGTAATGATTATATTAATATGATGCTAATTTCAACTTAATATTGCTAAAAATGATGTGTATAGTGAATTGCGGATTTCCACATTTTATGCAAATTTGAGAAAGTTCACTGAGAATAAAATGCTCACAAATGATATTTGTGAAAACTGAAGTGGAGCATGTTATTTATAAAGTTAATGGACTAATAAAGAAATAAGTCCTAAAGTTGTCGATGGGAATAAGGTTAAAGCCTATTGGTTCAGGAATTTGTGGTGGATACCGGAACTTGCTTCTGCGAGGGTGGTCTAACGAAGCCATAGATTAACTCATACTTGTGTACACAGCCCATTCCTATGACATGTACGCTATTTTGGAAGGTTGAGCTTATAGCTCTTAATGGTCTTATAGCCCAATTTTGGGTGGTCCTTGTGAGACGGACTTGATGAGATCACCATAATGATGAAGGTTATTGAGATATTTCTCTTAATGAATCTATATCCCTATGTTTGGGTGGTCCTGTTGAGAAGGACTTGATGGATTCACCGATTGCTATGTTAAGAGGTTGAGCCTTAGAGCTCTTAATAAATTTATATCCCTATGTTTGGGTGGTCCGGTTGAGAAGGACTTGATGGATTCACCGGCGACAATGTTAAGAGGTTGAGCCTTAGAGCTTTTAATGATTCTATAGCTCGTATGTGCATGAGAGGTCTATTCGGAGATAGACTTGACGCAATCACCTAATTGAGTGTGAAGGGTTGACCTCCTTTTATAAGAGCCTAGGCTATCTCTCTAGAGCACTCATGAGAATCCCAAGGTTCATTTGGTCATAAATTTGTTGGAATGTATTGCCGAACTCGTTTGGAATTTAAGGTGATATATGTGGAGTGGAATTTACCCCGGAGTCTAGGAGTTCAAGATTCGTTCACTCTCTAGATGATGAAAGAATTGTTTTATTTCACTAACGTATTAGTTCAAGTCGAAAGACATTAATACTTAAATATCGATCCTTATTAATATGCTCATAATTCTTGTCTATCCTTTGCATTATTGGGGGATTGTTGGAAGTAATGCTAAGGCTAGCAATATTGTCTAGAAACTTTGTTTTAGAATGATGTCTTTCATTGCCTCGTATGAGAATATTTCCATTAATTGCATAATTATAGCCATTAACTGCATGTTTATGGCCCATGTTTATAGTAGTGGTTATGCCACTAACTTAGTGATTAATGGAGGTAATTAATCACTTTGACCTTTTGGCTTTCCTCTACTATCACTATAAATATGAGAAGTTTGTAGTCATTTGAAAAACATCTTCCATATCATCTACTTCTTTTCTATGATAATTTTGAGCATACCATATGAGTTCCAACTTCTATTTGTTGAGTACACAACTTACATGAGTGTTGCGTAACCTTGGGGGACGACGCCTAAATCGATTTGTACCGTAGTCGGGGAGATTTCGTTTCTCAGTGGCCTTCATACCACGACACAACAATATTTATTCTCTAAATATATCTCGCCCCTATAGTGAATCTATATTTCCAATAGGTGATTGACAGGGTGAGCCGGTGAAGGGTGGTGAAGGGTGAGACTACGTTTTTTTGTCCAATACTTCAATGTAGTACACAACAAGGACATAAATTATGTGGAGGGTATTATAGAAAAGTGTAATATAATGAGTAAAATATGTACTGCGTAAATTAATTCTTTAAACGTTATCCAGGGAAATTACCTTTTAACTTTTTTTTTATCTAGTAACCTTTGCGTTGTCTTCTCCGAAGATAAGGAAACCGTATGCATGGCGCGAATTATTTTTGAAGCAGTAACATCTAGGAAATCAATTTAATGTTAAGCATTATAGAGGGAAAACACCCGTATACTTCACTACGACTTTTATTTAGAAAAAATATGGTAGTCATTATCATAAAATACGAGGTCGCCCAAAAAACTAAAGTTTAGATAAGTACAAGGGTTTACAGGTGACAATGTGACATGGTCTTACTCTTAGAACTCGAGTTTGAGCTCGAGCTTAGTTTGACTAAATATGAGTCGACCCAAAAAGCTAAACAAGGTTCATATCGCAAGCTCGTTTGGCTTGTTTTATTGGTTTAGTACTTCCTTCAAATCATATTAATGTTTCTACTTTATTAAAATACTTCTCACATATATTCAAGAACTGTGAACATAAAAAAAAAAAGGGAGTATTATTTTTAATAATTTTGGATCATACTAATTATTGTATATTATACTCTCTAAGTTTTTTTTGGTATTATTGTGGTATAATTGTTATATACTCCTACGTTTTTTTCCCATTTGGTCTAGCTTCTTAAAAGTGACAAAATTTGAAAAATATGATGACAAGTTAAGCTTGAGTTTCAATTTTCAAAACTCCAAAAACAGAGTCGATCGGAGTTCGGCCTAAATTTGTCAATCTAAAGGTTGTCAGAGCTTGAGCTAAAATCGATCTGATTAGTACATTCCTAAACATCAAGTTATAAGGAAAAAAGTGTTCTAGAAATGCTCGCGTATACGTCTCGACCTTGGAGATTTGTACTTAGCCGTACTCATATCCGCTTGACTTAGTTACAACCCTAGATTAAAGTCTTTTTCGATATTTAATCTTTTACTTTATTTTGTTGCCCAAATTTTAAAATCACAAAATTCATTTAAGACGAAGTGACCCGTTTTAAGCTTAAGACGAGTTAGCCCCCCTCACAAAGTCACAAAGAGCAAGTGAGGAGGGCAAGTGGGTCCCCTCACTTACTCTTTGTTACCTTGTGAGGAGGGTTTGACCCGTCTTAAGTTTAAAAGGAGTCACCACGTCTTAAATGAGTATTGCTAATTTAAAATAGAAACAGGAAAACGGTGTATACACCTTGGAGAGTTGGAGGTACTTACACCTTAGAGTTGACACTACATAGTCGATTCCATCGATTCTTACCATGACACAGACATATAGACATATAGTATGTGAACAAAGATTTGGTAGAAACAAATAAATAAATGTGGGAAATAATTAATTGATCCAAAATTCAAAAACGTTTGTTTTTTTATAAAAGTAAAATACTTCGTAAGATAGTAGTAGTAAATACTAAATAGTAATATGACAAGTATAAATAAGTTAGTAGCCAGAGGAACATAAAGCATGCACGTTCATCCTGGCATGCATTGCTTTAAATAATTAAGACTGCATAGTAAAAAAATGTCGATTTCGTCAGTTCCAAATTGCTACTCCTATTATTAATATGCACCTCGATCTATTACTCTTTATAAGACTACAATGTATCTGTGCAGCTATAGACTATAGTGGTACGTGAATGAGTAGTTAATGTGTATATGTAAACATCAAATTCAGGTCTAGTGTACTAATGGTACTATATCTCTAGTCATCTTGATAAGACATCATCAACAACTAGTTGGCTCGAACTACTTAATACAAGTAGTAATTGGTTGAACAGCAAATATGGCCCTTGTGATCGTCACAAGCTTTCACCTCTCACCATTCTATTTTTTGCTTGTTACTGTGTTATTTTAGTCGATGTGAGAGGTTACAAGCTTATGACTATTACAAAGGAGAATGTACTGGTTAAAATTGTAACACCCGGAAATGTACTCTATTTGTATTTTAAAAATTTTATACGGATACTTTTCAGCGTAATTTTAGATTTAGTCTAGAACTTAGTTTTCCGTGTCTAATTTAGCAAATCTGAGTTTGTATTCGGGACTTTACTCGAAATTCCGTATGAGTTACGCCTTAAGGCGCTTTTGGACTTTTTCCATATTTTTCCACTTACTCCTTCTTCCTCACCAAGCCACCAAAACTCTAAACTCCATTTATGCATCAACACAAATTCCTCACTACTCCTTCATTACTCACTCAAATCTCCTTATTTTCATCTTAATCTTCCACTCTCATCGTCCTCTACCTTTTGTGGTAATAAAATTACCGTCTTTCTCATTTTCAATTTTTCCGTCTTTCTCAAAGGTGAATTATATTCATCTTTTGTCGTCTTTGTATAGGTGGAGACCTTCAAGACCCCAATAAGGATTACTATCTAGTGGAGGAAGACTTAGAAATCGATTGAAGACGCGTAAAGGTAACGGTGAAGGGTTACTCGATATCAATACGTGTTTTAATGTGTTTTTGATGTTAGTAAACGTATTTAGAATAGGATGATCAGCATTCATAGAATTTGTGTTTGTTGATGATGGTTGTTGTTTGTTGATAATTGTTGATGATTATTGATAGTTGATAATAGTTATTGATGATTGTTGAAATTGATGTTGAAGCTTGTTGTTCTCGGGTGAGTGTTGTTCCCAGCCGGCCGACCGGCTGAGGACGCGGCAGAAGTAAAGTTTGCATTTTGGTGTTATGTTGTTCCCAGCCGGGTGCCCAGCTGCCGGTCCCCCTGACCGACTGGGACCTCGCTGTATTTTTGATGGATTTCGTTTGTTAATGAAGTGCCAGCCGGGTAGCCGGCGGCCGGTCCATTGACCGGCTGGCACCCCGCTGTAATTTTTCTTCATTCCTTTCCTTATACTTTCATTTATAATAGTTGGTATGGTTCGTTTATTGTATAAATTTACGTATTAGTATTAGATATTCATGTTTAGAATATATGATATTCCATTCGCTTATATCACATGTTTTGTGACGTTTTTGATAAGTCCCCCTTTGAGTCGGTTTTACATACGTTATGATTTAGGCACTAATTGTTAAGTGTTATGAACTCTCATTCCCCGGCTACCTCCTCGCTCGTTAGACTGGAATGTCGGAACGAGGAGATGTATCCCAAATGCTTGAATGCATGTTTTAGTGGAGATATGACTACGTTGTTGGGAGGCGAACGCTATGCGTTGATCGACCCGGCCGTCAAATGTTGTATCTTTGCAAGGTGGTGTCATTGCATGTAGCGTATCGCTTGTTTATGATGTTTGTGCTCTTTCCGCCTCTTTCGTGAAGGTTGACCGAATTTGGAGTACTCGACTTCTGTGTTTGACCGAGTCTTGGATGCGAAATGTTTATCGCATGTCGAATCGGAACATGTCTATTCCGAGAGTCTGGCCAGGTTTAGACTAGGATCGGATATTATTATCGTCGTCCTACCAGGAGGAATTGAGTCTACATATACGAAATGTTAATTGTGTATGCGTTCAGGGAAATGTTTATCCCGTGGATGCGAATTGATCGTACTTGCTATGTACATGGAGCTAGTGCGTGTCATTAACCGTGAGAGATAATGTTACTATAATCGAATGTTTGGATGAATGTTTATATGTTGATTATTGGTGACCGTTGGATGACTTGGCGTGGTTTGTTTGTCGAGTCTCTATCTTATCAAGTATATGCCGCTAACGGCGAGATGCAAGCCCTAGTGAGTATATAGTTGGCTAAGGGTGTCTTCCCCGAGTTTGTCTATAATCGGATGCTTACAGTTTGTACTTCATGCGCTCATATCTTTATATATTGAAATGATTATTTATACTTCTAGTAATTCACATGTATATATATTTATATATATATGTATGCTTCCACTTTGTATTACCGTTTAAGTATGTTATTTGTGATATGGCTGGGAGAACCCGGAGTTACTCCCCACTGACTGTGGCGTTCATGTTTTCATGGATGAACAGGTTGCTTGGACGGATTTTGCTAGTTGTTTTTGGGTTCGGGTGTGAGCTAGCGGGCGTTGGCCTCGACGATTCACCCCTAGATGTTTCTTAGCTAGTTTGCTAACAACTTTGCATTGATATTTGATAACGTTTTGAGAGACTACGTCTCTTTGTAGTATATTCTACTTTAGTTTGTATTTATTTGACATTCCTCGTACTTTTATTTTGGCATGTAAAAAGTTTCAAAAATACCGTATTTTCCGCTATATAAATCGCATCCTTGTTATATTTATTTCCGCTATCGCGAGGGTTGTCACAAAGATGGTTTCATATATGTAGTTAATAATCTTCTTTTTTTTGTTAGGAGTATCCCTTAGACCCCTATCGAACGTTGGCGCAGTCCTTTTCGAGGTACTGAAAGCAAATAATCACATTACTGTATATTTCTTCCCTACACTTCAAATTCTATGGTCATATATGTTTGTTTTAAGATTGACCTCGAATACAAGAAAAAACTTGTATATGAAATTATAGTCAATGATTGAAGTATAATTTTATTTGGTTAGTAGTATCCCTTTGAAACCTGTACTAACATATGAGTAAGTTTCATAAATCATGTGATTATTGTTAGAATATAAAGTCGATCTTGGGACTCAAATTATCAGCTTAACCTTTTGATTGAGATTATTTCGTGACATGATATCAGAATCTAGGTGACCAAAAGGTCACAAGTTCGAATCCTACCCCCCTCAAATCTAAAGTGGAATATTAACACTAGTTATGGGACGACATGCAGTTGCATCCATGCATACTTCAAGCCCAAAGGGCATTCGAGTGAACGGTGTGTTTGAGTATAAAATCGATCTTGAGACTCTAATCATGAGCTTGAGCTTTTGGTTGATGAGATGCTTTCTTGGCAATTATGATTTAGTAGCGTCAAATTAAAGTTGTCCATTGCTGAGTATTTGTAATTAATAAGTTACCAAATATTCCATTCAAATATGGAAAAAAAATACCAATACTTTTTTGTACATTTATTGATGAATATAGTATACTTATTATTAAGGGCAATTTGATAGCTTATTATACCTTGAATAATTCATTTTTTTCAAATTATTGTATACATAACTAACTTTCTTTAAAATCTTATATCCAAAATACCCTTTTCTTATACACTTGAAACTAAATTAGAACTGTAACACCCCCCACTTACCCAGCAGCCTTTGGCAAGACCTTTCCAGGTAAGGTGGGACTGGGGTGTTACCATCTCGATTTCCCGAGATATTACATATCAAATAAGCAATCTTAAAAAAATTTAAGTAATTTATTAAGTAAGAAGATTACATGACAGTACCAATCCAAATGAATTAATCCACACCGACAAAAATACAAAATGTTTTTGTTTATCTCATGACACTAGGACACCACTAGCCATCTGTATTCGTGCCCACGCCCTTAACATGTCAAACATATAAGCATCTATACCTGATAAACACCTACTCACCATTTGTCGGAAATATCGAATAAATCATGATAGTTTTAAGAAAACAATAGAAGAATAAGTCTCATATACACAACCAATATCAACCAATGCCACAATACAAAGTCTAACGATGCCAGCAACAAACGCATCACAAGCCACCCATCAACACCACCACCATCATCGTCCACCGCGGTGTCATTCACTAGCAGACCGCCACATATACACATCACAACATGGTACATGCCGCATCAGGTTACCCCAAAGCACTCAGACAATACACCATGCGCGCACATCCTTCATGCCAGGACCAATACGAGGAGCGACCCTAGAGACGGTGATCCCACTACCGCTCCGTTAAGTCACACAACCTCCAAACACCCTTCAAATTCCATAGTAACCACAACACATACATATCATTACAAAATATCAATCAACCGCATACATGAAAAATTGAGTAGGGTAACCCTATCTTAACAAATCCGGATTATCACGAGTAAGGACAAGGAATCGCACTAAAATTCTTATTCTACAAAATCACTGCCTACACAATTTTAATAATATAATTATTACTCATCCCCAATTGATAATCCAACATAACTACTATAATTATCCCATATCTCAAATCCTAACATGCATGCTAAACAATTAGTAAGGAATTTGAGACTAACAATACTTATCGTTTACGAGATAAAGACTAGCTAGATCGATCTACAGATAAGAATCACCAACAAGTGAGTTAAAATGGAAGTACGGGTTATTATAGTGTGTTTAGGGTTTGAGAATGACAAAATGAAATGCTTACGCTAACCTCTGATTAATCTCAAAGAAATGATAGTAAAACCTTTCAAAAACTCGTCTGATCCGGGTCCGCTTGGTCGAGTATTACTCGACCGAGTGACCGATTTACTTGGTTGACTGACCACAAACAGAATCAAACCTAAACTCAATCCAGCGCCCACTCGAACTAGTAATAATCCACTCGACCGAGTGGTCTTATAAAATACGGAGTATTACAAGAACTCAAGTGGAAAAAATCACATGACTCCAGTAAATTCAAATTTTCGAAGTTAAATGTGGTATTTGTTTCCATGTTTAGTACCCTTCACTTTGTTTATATTCCTTACTTGCAACTTCATTAATTGTTCTTCGGGATATTCTTATTTCAGACGGACCAATTACGTATGAAAAACAAGACGGGAATTTTTTTACCATTTTATGGTCAAATATAACTACAAATCTACAATGGTCTAGCTAGTGTTACCACTTATGGTAACTTGTTTTCCAAAAATGTTCACATTTTACTGTAAATGTTTGATCATAATTATAATTAGTTGTAGATTATATTAACCAACTATGAGATGACCCGTTTTATATTCATGTGATTATAAATTATTACTTAAAATGTTAAGTTTAATTTATTTGTTATGAAATTTCATTTAAATTAGTTAAATGCATATTTATAAGCTAAATCATATGTCACATGTCACATATCACATATGTGACAAATGACAAAATCACAAATATAAAATGGACTCCATTTTACATCAAAAAACCGGTTTTGCTTAGTGTAGGGTAGGGTTAGGCTTTAATTTTGTTCTAATCAATATTGAGCATCATGATTAGTACCTAATACCTATAGCCCACCCTAATAGCTTTGATAGGGCAAAAAGTAAAAGGCAACCACCCTTCCCCATGGTGATGCCGGTTTGGTGAGTGAATAAGAGGATGTTTTTCTCTTGTTTACTTCATTCCATCATATAGAAAATATTACTATCTTCATCTCATTAGAAAATATAATATACTTAGAAACTTAAGAAGTTTCATAGAACTTATGTTCAAGTATTAACACTATATTACTAGTGCAGTAATTTCGAAGTGTTGCATGCATTTTTAAGTACTTGACTATTGTTCTAGTAAGTCAATAGTTAATTGATTAATGGTAAGTCTAGGTGCCACTTATAGGAGAGTTCCTACACTTGGAAGGAGGAAGTTCATCCACCTATCTTAAGCTCAAGAACAAGTTGTAAGAGAGTGTCTTACACTTGTGCCCTTTACTCGTCCATAACACTAAGCGAGGAACAATTTTCTTCTCTACCTTTAATTTGTTTTAATTAGTTTGCATGCACTAGATCTAGGGAACTAATTAAATGGTTAGTTAGTTAATCATAAGAAGTGTCTTATGAGTATGTATATGAACCTAACACATACCGCCACATACACATCACAACATGGTACATACCGCAACGGGTTACCCCAAAGTACTCAGACAATACACCATGCGCGCACATCCTCCATGCTAGGACCAATACGAGGAGCGACCCCAGAGACCAGGAGACGGTGATCCCACCACTGCTCCGTTAAGTCACACAACCTCCAAACACCCTTCAAACTCCATAGTAACCACAACAAATACACATCATTACAAAATATCAATCAACCGCATACATGAAGAATTGAGTAGGTTAACCCTATCTTAACAAGTCCGGATTATCGCAAGTAAGGACAAGGAATCGCACTTAAATTCTTGTTCTACAAAATCACTGCCTACACAATTATAATAACATAATTATTACTCATCCCCAATTGATAATCCAACATAACTATTATAATTATCCCACATCTCAAATCCTAACATGCTAAACAATTAGTAAGAAATTTGAGACTAGCAATACTTACCGACAACAAGTGAGTTAAAATGGGAGTACGGGTTATTAGAGTGTGCTTAAGGTTTCGAATGACAAAATGAAATGCTTACGCTAACCTCTGATTAATCTCAAAGAAATGATAATAAAATCTTTCAAAAACTCGTCTGAACCGGGTCCGCTCGACGATCGAGTACTCGACCGAGTAGCCTCACTCGACCGAGTGACCGATTTACTTGGTCGACTGACCACAAACAAAATCAAACCTAAACTCAATCCAGCGCCCACTCGAACTAGTAATCATCCACTCAACCGAGTGGCCTTATAAAATACGGAGTATTACAAGAACTCCAGTGGAAAAAATCACATGACTCCGGTGAAATTCAAATTTTCGAAGTAAAATGTGGTATTTGTTTCCATGTTTAGTACCCTTCACTTTGTTTATACTCCTTACTTGCAACTTCATTAATTGTTCTTCCGGAAATTCTTATTTCAGACGGACCAATTACGTATGAAAAACAAGACTGGATTTTTTTTTTTACCATTTTATGGTCAAATGTAACTAAAAATCTACAATGGTCTAGCTAGTGTTACCACTTATGGTAACTTGTTTTTAAAAAATGTTCACATTTTACTGTAAAATGGTCTAAAAATTTCGTCTTATTATTTCAAACGGAAATGACATGTCTGTAGGGAGACCAATTGTTGTTCTTTATTTTCCATCTAGCTACTTATTTCCAAATTAAACTCTTCTCAATTTCGATCTTCTGAGCACAACTACAACTTATTGATGTAACTTTTATGTCACAAAAAAAAATACAACTTTTTGAGGTAATGTTTTACATTTATTCCTTTATTTTTATTCCATATTGAGTTCTTTTCAAAGTATTTGAATTTTTTTGCTTAATTTATGTATAGAACCTTAATTAAGTTAGAGTTTATTTCAATTTACGCGAAAAATGTTGGTATGACGAATCCCAGAATAAATGCTAGCAAAAGGTTATCAACCAATTGGTAATGGAGAAGAATATATTGAAGCTCGAGAATAATATCCTAAAAGCGAAAACTACACATATGAAGGAATTAACAAATGAAGAAGTTTAATTTAAGCAGTAAGGATCATTTGTCCCACTTTTGTGTCCTATTTTGTGTCCCACCCCATTTATCTTCCAACACATCACTTGTTGTAAGAATAAAATATGTTATTTATATATGAAATGGTTGATGTGTCAGAATGTGAATAGAGTGAGACACAAAATGGGACACCAAATGGAACAAAGGATCCCTACTCCTGGATGAGATTGAGATGTTGAAAGAGAATGGAAATGGATTGACAATCAAGTTGAAAGAGAATGGGGATGTATGTGCGAACTACCTTGATTGCTTGCTTGTAGATGATGATCTAGGGTTTTGATACGATTAATCTAGGGATTTTCAAAGATTTAGAGAGTGTTTGGTTCATATAATATAAGTATGAGGTATGAGTATAGAATGAGTCAAACTTATACTTTAGTGTTTGTTTGGAAAATTAAGGGTTTTATATCCATACCTTAAACCTTGTTTCAGAGTATGGGTTTTTGATACCCCTACGCTTATGGTTATGAGTTCAAACTACGATGAACAATATGTAAAAATAAATAATTGTGGCTATTGTAATTATAAATTAATTATTTTATACTTCTTTCACTCCAATCATTTATTTACCTTTGTTGACTATATGTGAGTTATATTTTAATCAAATGTAAAGAAATGATTGGAATGAAGTAAGTATATTTGTTTGATTAAATCTTTATTTAAATCATTGTATTTTAAGGATTTTCAACTTTAATTGAGTTTCAAGCAACCTCATATCACTCATAATTGAACCAGTCATAAGGTATGCAAAATCAAGTTCCAGCCTCATACCGTCTAGATATCTACGCACGAAACTCATATCTACGCACGAAACAAATGGCCGATGTGTTTAGATTTGGTGTTAGAGTATGAATGGCATAATATGAATTGAAAAGTGTGATTATGAACACACTTGTTTATATATGGGCAAAACGGGTAGTTCTCTTATTTTCACCGAAATTCTGATTTGGTATCAAGTACAGTATATAAGAAAACATTATTCTGGCTATACGATTTTTTAAAAAACTTTCTTATGTATAAGATTTGATAAAATGTGTTATTCAAGGTATTATAAGCTATCAAATTATCCTATTATTAATGAGATACTAGAAAAAACAAAAAGAATAGAAAATATGTACCGCTATTTCTAATATGCGTTTTTGTTTCTCGTAAAAGAAAACACATACATAAGCTTTTGGAGATTTGAAGGAAGTATATATTTGTATGTTGTTTAATTAGTTTGTCTTTACACATTTCTTAAATTCACTTATCGTGATTCTTGATTCAAAAGTACTCAAATATTAATCTCTATATATACCGAGTATTGTATAGCTTTTTAATATCTTCGCCAATTCACAAATTTTTTTTAAAAATCTCTTATTGAATACTATTTGTATTGAAGCTATTAATACATCATCTATCCTAGACATTTATTTATAAAAAAAACAGATAGTCTCCTTTAAGACGGATCATGTTCCTCTCACAAAGAGCTAGTGGAGGAAAAGTGGAGGGTCCATTTGCCACCCGCTTACACCCCTACTTACCTTTTATGAGAAAGATTTGATCCGCCTTAAGATTAAGACGGGTCGATCCGTCTTAAATGTGGAGGAAAATAAGGGAAATAATAATGGGTGGATCATGTCGGTACTATGTTGAAAAACACCTAACATAAATACAAAGGTCCCATACTCTGCATATGTTCACGTGCCCTGCTATCTCTCTGCCCTTAATTTCACCACCATTCATCACACTCATCAGTCATCACCATCAACTTCTTCTTGCATTGCATTGGATTCTTACAAATCTTGTGCACTTACATAAAATCGCACACCAACACCCTCCATATGTAGGACACCCCCTTATTTAAATCCCATCTTATTAGGTTCTTACTTGAGCTTGGGCATGTTCAATTCTTCATAAAAGACAATTCCTTGATGGACCGAAATTTGGAAATTATTATTATCGCAACTATTTGGATCGTCGAATTTCAAAAGATAAATTTAAACGGGATATCTGAAACGATTAAATTTCAAGAAATTTGGTTGGTTTGAAAAATAGCTACTCGTACAATATTATGTGTCAACACTCAATTTAGACATGTACGATTACAGATCAACCTGAATCTTAACTAAAACAACTATAAATTATCTTAACTTGAAGTGATTAATTCAAAAGTTATATGCAGACATAAATCTATAATAACTCGATAAAAAAAAACACATAATGTGAATCGTATCGTATAAGATAAAAAAGCCATCTAAATTGACTACACCCCTAATAACATGTTTGTCATTTCAATATTGTCTAGTATCTACCCATACTATTAAGTATTGACCCACAAGTCTACAACCCCCCCTCATAAAGAGAAGTGGGCTTGTAAATTTTTTGGTGTTTTATTACAACACACTACTACTACACTACACTATACTAGACACTAGGGAGGTTTATTTATGATCAAAAGATGTTTGATGAAATGCCAGATCAATTCTATCAATTTTTAGCAGCAACATCAAGAACAACAAATAACATTACTACTACTACTACTTCTACTTCTACTTCTACTACTCCTACAACTATTGCATCAATTCCTCTCTCTTTTTCTCTTCACAATCCCAATTTCCAACAACAACAACAACAACAACAAGAAGCTAGTTTTGATGCTTCTTATTTTATTCCACTGCACCAACAACCTAAGCAACAAGTTCTTGCACCAACTGGGTTGCCTACTGTTTTACCCGAACCCGTCTTGCCGTGGTCGAATGAGGAGGTTCTTGCCTTGCTTAAGATCAGATCTGCCATGGATAATCCTTGGTTTCCTGCTGAATTTACTTGGGAAAATGTCTCTAGGTATAATTCTCCTGACAAAGTTATCATTTTTAATGTTGCATTTTATAGTTTAGTGTCGATTATGAAAAGGGTAAGACTGCGTACAGTTAATTAACATTAAAAACTAATGTTATAAGGGTAAAACTGCGTACAGTCGTAAACCAGCATGTATAAACTAAGTTATAATGAAATAAGACTCGGTACTATCGGGTGACGTCATCTCATTTTCCGATAATGATTAGCTTAGAATTGGTCAAATTTTGTAGGTAGACCTACACATTGGTCAAGATCATAGGTGCATAGGGCTAATCATGTACTAATCTTTAAATTTCTGTCATTTTCTGTAGTATGTCTGAAAAGGTGTTGATAAATTATTGGTTGACTACTGTAGAAATTTTAATGGAGAAATGAAATAAATGGTCCATGTTTATTTGTTTATTTTTGGTTGGAGCAGAAAGCTAGGAGAGGTTGGATTCAAAAGGAGTGCTGAGAGTTGCAAGGAGAAGTTTGAGGAGGAAACTAGAAGTTTTAACAACATTGTTATTAATAATTGTAGTAGTAATAACAAGAATAATAATAATAACAATAATAATAGTAATAATAATAGTGTCATTAGCCAAAATTATAGGCTTTTTGGTGAGCTTGAAGAGCTATATAGTAATACTAATAATAATAATAATAATGATAAGGGTAATGTAATTATTAATGATCATAATCATCAAGAGCAAAATTCTGCTAATCAGCTAGAAGATCAGCTTAATGAATGCGCGGCGGATGCAAGTAATGAGAATGATAAGGGTGAAATACAAGAAAATGTAGAAAAGATGGGAGAAGAGAACTCGGGAAATGGTGAGACGGGTGTACGAGACGAGGACGATTTGGAAGAAGATGAAGATAGTGAGAAGACTGAGGAAAATAGTAAGGAGGGGAGGAAGAGAAAAAGACATAAGAAGTTTGAGTTGTTTAAAGGGTTTTGTGAGAAAATTGTGAATAAAATGATGGTAAAGCAAGAGGAATTTCATTGCAAGATTTTACAAGATATGGTTAAAAGAGATGAGGATAAGAGTTCAAGAGAAGAGGCTTGGAAAAAACAAGAGATTGATAGGATTACTAAAGAGTTGGAAGTTAGGGCACATGAACAAGCTATTGTTGGTGATAGAGAAGCAAAGATACTTGGCTTCTTAAAGAAGTTCTCATCATCATCATCAACACCAAACAATTTGAGTGGAAATGTTAGGATCAAGGTACCAAATACTACTACAACTTCTACTACTACATTGTCTACTTCATCAATTTTTTTGAGTCAAGATTCTATTAGTGCAACAACCCATGATCAAAATTCTATATCTAATTTGGTGATCCAACAAAAATGCAACTTACATAATTATAGTACTTCATTATCAAAGGATAATCTAGCTCCTCAAAGTCTTACTAGATTGGAGAATCGAGGATTAGGATTGCCGGTGTCATCATCATCCATGAACCAATGCTCCCAAAACCCTAGTCATGTCATCACTTCTAGTGAGAATGATTTATCGAATAGGTTAACTTCGGTTTCAACTACCCATAAATCATTTTCACCGCCCAATCATACCAGCACTGATGCAACGGGTCAGGTCATAGACCTTAAGTCCTCGGACAACCATACCGGAGGCTTGACACATGAAAATGTTAAGGATGATACCGGAAGAAGATGGCCAAGAGATGAAGTGTTAGCATTGATTAACATAAGGTGTAGTCTATTCAACAACAATGGTGATCACCACCTCGATAAGGAAAGCCTCTCAAAGGGTCCTTTATGGGAAAGAATATCACAAAAGATGATGGAGTTAGGTTACAAGAGAAGCTCAAAGAGGTGCAAAGAGAAATGGGAGAACATAAACAAGTATTTTAGAAAAACAAAGGACTTGAACAAGAAAAGGTCAATTGACTCAAGGACTTGTCCTTATTTTCACCAATTAAGCCATTTATACAACCAAGGTGCTCCACTTCATGGTCAATCGGATCGCTCGGTTAGCGCCATTGACTCGCCGGACAACCAGTCAATGGCGTTTTCAGGCGGTGCTCAAGGTGGGTCTAGTACTTAAAATGGTGCAACTACATACGTCTACTGTGCATGGTAATGAAGGTAGTGTGGTCCAAGTCTCAGCTGCGTTCGGTTTTGAATTTTAAATTATAGCTGAACAGGTTAATAGATGGTGACATGGTTTTGTGTTCTTTATATCAACTTCTTACCTTTTGTTACGTGGTAGACATTATTAATTAATCCCAGTACATGGTTTTATCTTAAGGTAAAGAAATACGGGTTAAGTTTTGTATAATTTAGTATCATGTCTCGACATTAATTAATAAATCATTTCGTTTTGGGCTAATCTAAACAGGTACCAAATAATGATCTACTTCCTCATTTTAAGTCGATCATGTTCATGAGTTTGTTCAGAATTCCACTTGGATAATTTAAAACAAAAATGTATGAAATACTAAAAAAAATGATGTATTACTTCAATAATGTACGTTTTGCCGAGACTTGCGACTTGTGACTTATGAACTCTCCTCACTAAGCTTCCTCGCCCAATTAAGTCTGCTACATTGTTTACCAGAAAACGTAAGAGCAGTGTACCTACGGGCCAGCTAATCTTATTGCTCAACATCGATGTACCAAGCGCATCGAAATCTACATCACTTTATTTGATAAACTTGGAAAAAATTTAAGAGACCCAAACGAGCAATGCAATATGATAAACTCGGAAATTAAAACTTCGATATCCAGTGAAGACGAACAGCTCTGCTAAACTCCTTAACTTCACAGTCAGAGGCGAACGCAGGATTTAATTTTTGGGGTAGCAAATAAAATTTAGCTTATAAATATTGATAAATTTTGAAATCGATAAAAGTATATATAACTTATTAAATGTAATTCAGAAATCTATAACGAGTACAATGACTACTTACATAATAACTAAAAATATTGTTACTTCCTAATAAAGTTTCAATGTTAGTAATTTATGATCAATTAATTTTTTTTTGTTCTATTTCATCGACTAAACTTTACATCTTGCAATTTAGCAAATTTTCAATAATTTTATTTTATACATCTACAATGTTTAAATTATTCTTGATTAGTAATTCACCATAAAAAAAAAACTCTATACAATAACATTAGAGAAAATAAAAAAAGTAGTACCCAAAACGTTCATTCAAAAAAATTTATCAAAGAAAATATTTGATTGTTAAATAGTTAATACGGATTTACTTTCTTAAGGAAAGTTTAATAGAATAATTGACTTTAGATCTTCCCCATATTATTACAAAAATGCATGTAGTGGGGGTCGAACTTGGGACAATATGTTGAAAATCAAAGTCTTTACCACTGAGCTACAAGATATTCACTATATACATAATGGGATAACATTTACTTATTTATTATAAAGTAATATTTGGGGTAGCAAAAATCCGTCTAATAAACAATTTTTTTTGTGTTTGGGGTAGCGGGTGCGACCCCTTGCTACCAAGTGGGTTCGCCCCTGTTCACAAGTACGGAGTATGTTATCATTCCAAAATCAAAATGCGAGTTTCCCTTTTGTGTACGAGCTCCACTTTCTTGTAACTACTCTAGAGCTATCAAATGGCCCAGGTCCGCTAGCCCGACCAGGCCCAGTCCGATTTTTCATCGGGCTTGGGCCTTGAATTTTGGCCCGAAAAGCCCACGGCTCGAAGCCCATGGTCTGAATAAAATAATTGGGTCGGGTTTGGGCCGGCCTCAAGGCCCAAATTTTGGCTCGGCCCGACCCAAACATATGCAAAATTTAATAGATTTAATAAACCAACTGGAATCTACGGAGGAGTAGTAATTTATTTACCTGTATTATGACGAGCCTAAAATTTGAGCCTAAAGCACAAATATCAATTCACAGTAGAACTGCACAACACCGTAATGAGCATAATACTAAAGGTCGGAAGTACATTATGAGTTTTGTACAGCTGAAAATTGTGCACTTAATTAATCACAGGTCTATCCCTTTTGTCTTCTTTTCATCTCTAACTTCAAATAAATAATTTCTTGAGATGAGGGAAAAAATGTCATTTGTTTAAATTAGTAATATTTAAATAATATTATACATGCACATTTCACTAGTTTTTCATGTTACGTTACGTTCATTTGTTGAAAACTTGTCGTAACAATACTACATACATGCACATTTCACCAATGCATTTGTTAAACTACGTTCTTACTGCTTACATTGACAATACTCATCAAAGCACATAATTTAGTATTAAATTTTTTTATGACAGAGTATCTAGTTATATAATGAGATTTCTAAAGTCATTTGAAAAGTGAATATTATAAGCCTGAATTGGCCTGAAGTCCGCATGGGTCGGGCTTGGGCCAATAAAATTGGCCCACGCATATGGCCCGACCCGACCCGCACTCTTGGGCTTAATTTTATGCGACGGCCCGGCCCAAACCCGACCCGACCCGGCCCATGATCACCTCTAAACTACTCCTTCTATTCAAGATCAAACACAACATTTATCTTTTATATGTTTGTCAATGCACGAACGAATTGTAACGTAAATATCTCGAGTTTTAAATTATAAAAAAATATAAAAACTTGATAATCTTATTTTACTTATAAAGGCGAATCAAATAAGATCCCACATGACCATATTTTATCTTACATATTGCAAGGAATCGTAAATATTCTCTTTTCTCATTAATAATGTTAAAAAAAAATGTTATATTTGGACTTGAATGGAGGGAGTACAACTTTAACTATGGATCCACTATAAAGGTCATGTACACCTTTAAAATGGTCAAAATATGTTCAATAAAACGATTTTTCTAAATTATGTTAAAGAAAACTTAAATAAAAGTTTAACAGTAAATTAGCATTGGAAAATGAAAAGTGTTATAATTTTAATTTTTTATGATATTTGTTGTTAAACTTTCCATTTAAATCTTATTAACGTGTACCCTTAAGTATAGTTTAGAATACCCGTAAATAAAAGTCTTTTTTACCCAAAAAAAACTCAATATTTTATATGACCAACCAAATCTATATTGATCGATCACTCATCATAAAATAACAAGCTACTGTATTAAACTACTTCACAATTGTATAACTTATAATATACTTTCTCGGTTTCTTTTTATTTGTCGCTTTAGAACGGAGCACAAAAATTAGGAAATCTTTGAAAATAGATATTTTACTAATTATGTATAATCAATGTACCAAAAAAAAACTAATTATGTAAATATAATCAATGATCTTCGAAAAGAAGTATAATACGAGTATTATTTTTCAGCAATCAAATTGTTAATCAGATGGTACCTCTTTTTCATAATTACTGAGTGTCGTGAAAATAAGAGAAAGATGTTATACATAGAGGTGTTCTTGGTCCAGGTCCAGATTAATCCGGATCAAACTCTCTAGATCGAAAATCAAATAAGGATTTAATGGTGGACCGTACCGGGGATATCATATTAATATTGATGCGGACCGGTACGAACCACAAAACCGTATGTACCAGACCAGACCGGGCCAAATGGACCATATGATTGTCATGGACATAGTGTAATATTTTAAATTAGACCTCAAGAAGTCCGTAACTATCAAAATAAGCAATATTATATTTTTATTAGGTTTAAGTACATAATTAAATATATCTTATAATACTTGTAAACACAATAGGACATAAAACCAATAATATTACAAATTTAAAGGTTCTTTTGGCATATAAGTTCGGTCCATGGTACGGTCGGCGCTACATTTGGTTTGGTCCCGGACATAATCGAAGAACAAACTAAAGTAAATAGGTGGAATGTGGACATACCAAATAAAATATGTTCCGATTTGGTCCGGACCAAATGACTCGGTCCGATCTAGTCTTTGATCCAGACCACTGAATAAACACCCCGTTATACATAAAAAATTGTAAAACGACAAAAAAAAAATAAAATAATAATTTGTTCTATAATGACAAATAAAAAAACAAAGGACAAGGAAATTCAAATGAACCCTCGTGCATAGTTAAACAAGGTCAATGTATTGCAACCTAATAACAAGCTAATAGAAAGAAAAAAAAGCCAGTCCGTCTTGAAGGGGGTTTCAATAGGTTCTTGAAACCGGGATCCATAACGTAAAAGGGCCTCAAAATACTTGATCTCTTAGTCACTATTAGTCTATTGATATCTTACTACTTACTAGTATAGATCCCGCGCAATGCATGCGCGGTATCTATAGAATTTTTATCTTATAAGCTATTATTTAATATCTATACATTTAAAATAAGGACCTTGCTCATTAATATTTAATATATCACTCCATTGTTTTTTTATATGAAACAAAAAAATTGAAAGAGAAAACTAATCAAAGATAATTGAGTAATGTTATGAAATGTGTTTTTTTTTATGAAATTTTTTTTCTTTTACCATAAAACTAAAGATTTCATTGTATAATTTTTCTACAATTATTATGCTGATTATTTTTGTCACGAAACTAATAGTAAGTATATGTCAAGCTATTATTTAAAGTAATAATTATTGTATTAATTGAAAAATTAATAAAAATATTATTTTATTATAGTGACAAAATAATACCAATTTTATTTTATTATAATGAAAAATCATAAATTTGAATTTAATAAAATTATTCTAGTTCATATATAAGATTATATTTTAAGGAAAAAATAAAAATGTAATGAAAGAAAGTTTAATTTGTTTCCTTATTAATCTAGATTCTTTTTGGAGGGAAAACTAAGAGAATTTCTTATTCTCTTAGTAGTATGGAGATAAAAAATTGAAATTGCTTTGAACGAATTATATGATATACAATTCGTTCCTTGCATTTCAGAGCCTCATTTTGGCATTTAGAACAAGGTCTCTCACACCCACTAGAGTTAGATGACCTTGAACCAGACTATTGCTTTAGTACCTTTTTAGCTATATTCTTGCTTGTGATGATCACAAACTCAAAAGCTTGATGTAACGTCTCATAACCCCTTTCTTTTTTAACATTATATAAAGCGGTTGTGAGATAGTACATCAGAAGCTTGTGACCAACATATGAGAGAATTTGGGATACTTTAAGAGCTCTAGGTTACTACCTTTCTTTATGAACTCAAATTGTTCACTTAAACAGATAATGGTTCAAATAGCTATTGTTTTTATTAATTAATAAATCTACTTTGACTCTTTATAAAGTAACTAACCGGAAAAAAAAAACTTAGGATTAAGTTGATATAACAAATTTCCCTACATGTACTTAATTTATATTCACGGCCGAGGATTTTATAGAAAGCAAAAGTTGCATTGACAGTCGTCGATGGTGGAGCCCGGGTTTGTCATCAGAAGAGATAAGTTACTAATAAAATAATAAGCTAAATCAAAACAAAAACATAATAACTAACCATCATAAATTTTAAAGAAATTACAGTGTTTCGAAATGATCAATTCTAAATTTTAGTGGACTTATTTCAAATAAATTTAATTACATGATATTATCTCAATTCTTCTCAAGAAACCTATAATTTCAAACCAAACAAATGAAAACTCGAATCGATTCTAAATCCACTTACCTCAATGATATCATCTCATCTTCTTAGCCATTATATTCTATCTTAGCTAACAAACGAGTTAGTTCTATTCTTGAACGTGAACATAACATAACTAAATATTAATGTTATTGATTACAGTCTCCAATCTCCTTATAAAAAAAATCAATACAATACAAAAAATAGATGAACGAGAGTGAGACAATTAAATAAAAATGAAAAAACATGAAAGAAATCGGGAAAGAAATCGAATATTCCAACAAGCGGAGTGATATAAGAAAAAATATTATTGTGAACAATTACTCAAATATTTTTAAAAAAAAAGCCATATGAAAGTCGACAAAAATCTATAAAATCAGATCTCCACTCCGAAAATTAGCAATAATTACAACCGTAGAAAAAAATAGAAGAACAAAAAATAAACTAAAAGATTTAATTAAAACACTATCTATGAAGTAAAAAATAGCAAAATCGTAAAAAAAAGAAGAAAAAAATAGTTTATGGAACGGAAAATAAATGAAGGACAAGAAACGGAAAGTAATAATTACAAAATCAACAATATATATATTAATAATTAAAGTCCAAAAGTTTCTTTATCAAAAATAATTTGGAGTTTTGAAGAATAAAACCACATTAGAAAAAATAAGAGTATTGCTTAATGAATTAACAGATTTATTAAATAAAATTTCTTTAAAAAACATGCAATCATTTAAATTGAATATATTTCAATATTCCGTATTTCACAATTTTTGTATGAATTCTTAGATCAATGGAATTGTTTTTAAATAAACGAAAAAAGATAAAACATTTAATTGTAACATAGTTAATGAGATAAACACACAAAGAACATTAACTCTAAAACACATACATGGCTCTAAATTAATTTTTTCATTGAAATAGTTGAGTTCACGAGGATCTAAATATCTAATAATAGAAATGAAGACATAAATTCGGTCGGAGCAACGCATGACAATTAGACTATGAGAGATTGTGTAGCTTTATAAGGGATTTTGAGGGAGACGGAGTAGTAAGGCTTTGGATATGAGCCTACGAAGGAGTGAGGCCATGGATTGATTTTTTTGCTGGGTACAAGGCAGTCGTTGGGGTTGGGAGATGGAGTAGCTAGGTTTAGAAATCAATATATATATATATATAAAACAGGCTTTTTTCGAGCAATTCTATTGGTTCACATCATTTTTTTCAGTTTTTGGAAAAGTATATTATAAGATCTTACAAGATAAAGAAAAGATATTATGCAATATTTTTAATATTACAGCTATTATTTACGTAAGAAAATGTTTGATTATCAATCTAGCAAAAAATTATAATGCAAAACATTTCAAAACTTACATATTTGGATTCGTGGCGAAAAATGCTTTCATTGGAGTATAAATTTTGTATTATTTGCTACCAATTTTTTTTATAATATAACACAATTAGAGTATACACATGCGAAAATTAAATAAATGACTTTTAAAATAATTTTTATTATTCTAATATTAATATAATAGTTTAGTAAAGGTTAAGAAATAATTATTTAGTATGTTATTTGTCCGATATTGAAAAATATTATAGATGTGGTGAATATAGCACATATAAGTAATAGAATTGTCCCACATTGAAAAAATATCATAAGCTATGATGATTATATGATTATAAATAGCAGTCATCTTTGGAACTTAGATAGGTATCAACCCAAAATCTTTTAAGTCTCTTAAGTATTGTCTTAGAGACCTCTTAAAAGTTTATATCATTATCTCCAAAATAGTAAAATTTACATCATCATAAAACAATTTAGAAAAATATCATAAATATTATCCAAAAAACCGGGTAAAAGTTTTTATATAAAAATTATAAACATAACTTAAATATAATATATGAAATGTATATTGAAATAATTAAAACATTTCGACACTTACATATTTGGATTTTTAGCGAAAAATGCTTTCATTGGAGTATAAATTTTATATTTTTTTGAGTCTCTTAAGTATTCTCTTAGATAGCTCTTATGAGTTTGTATTAAAATTTAATTTAAGAAACTATCGATGATGTAATACTTATATTGGTATAGTATGTTATTTGACCCATAATGGAAAATAATGTAAGCGTGGTGAATATACTATATATAAAAAGAAAAATAGTCCGATATCGAAGAATTAGCATAAGTTAGGGTGACCCTATAATTATAAATAGAAGTCATTTTTGAAACTTATGAGCATGTAAAAGGCTTGATTATTTTCGAGCAAACAGCTACTACTCATGCAGCTATAAATGGTTTCATTTGACATCTTCCGACGATAAGATTATCCATTCCCACATATATCGTAGCCACTACTGACTACTCCATACTCCATAAACATTTTTTCTTGGTGGGCATTTTTTTCGGACATTTCAGTGTATATTGATGGATCACACTACACCAATAAAACAATTACAATTCTCTTTTAATCCCCAAATTGCTACACCATTAAGATCATTATTCATAAGTTCATAACAATTGAACAAAGTACAACCCAATTGAATTATGCTAATAATACAACCAAAATCATGCATAAAAATGTACCAATATTAATATGATTGACCAGTTTGAATGAAACATCAATATGATTTCTAACAAAATGTACCAATATTAATATGATTGACCAGTTTGAATAAAACATCAATATGATTAACAAAATGTACCAAAATTATGAAACCAGGTAAGATCATTTTAAACAAATAACTCATATAAGTTTATCATGCGACAATAAGTCGGTGCAGCAAATTAATATTACGATTTCATCAACCCAATAATAACATGGGTTTTGCTGCTACCATTAGAGTATATATTCTAATATTATTTGCACATACTTGGTATAATTCTTAGTATGTTATTTGTCTCACACTGAAAAAATAATTTAGGTATGGTGAATATAATACCTATAAATAGTAGAATGGTCTCATATCGAAAAATTACACAAAGTAAGGTGATTTTATGATTAAAAGTATGAGTCTTTTGCGTATTGTCTATCAGAGTCCTTAAGAATATAATCGTACGTATATCAAAATCTTCATCAAAAATTAATTTAGGAAAATATTATAAATAATATCAATAAAACATTAATTATTTTATAAAAAATATGGTGTGTCACTTAGTAAGTTAGTATGATATTAAATAATACAATTGTCCCACATCATGTATTATTATCTCCACATTAGTTAAACTTACATCATTAAAATTAATAAAGTGAAAAATCTTTTAATTATTTAAATATACATTCCCTATATTATATTCAAGTGGTGTTTATAATTTTTCTATTAAAATTTTTACATTTCATTTCACATAAAAAATATTATAAAAATGAGTCATCGTCCTTTGAACTTAGATATCAACTAAAATTTTTTTGAATATCTTAAGTATTGTCTTACAGGGCTTTTAAAAGTTTGTATTATTACCTTCATCTTAATGGTGTATTACTTAATATGTTATTTGTCCCACATTGAAAAATAATGTAGGTGTGGTGAATAAATTACATATAAATAAAAGAATTGTCCCACATTGGAAAAATATCATAAACTGGGCTGATAATGTGATTATAAATAGAAATCGTCCTTGAAACTTAGATATCAACCTAAGATCATTTAAGTCTCTCGAAAATATTGTTTTAGAAAGCTCTTAAAATTTTGTATTAATTATGAAAAAAATATAAATAGATCCGTGGTAAAAAAAAAATAGGATATCATACTTGGTGTAATTCTTAGCATGTTATTTATCTCACATTGAAAAATAATATAGGTGTAATGAATATACTATCTATAAATAGTAGAATTGTCCCATATCAGACAATTACCATAACGTAGTGATCTCATGATTACAAATATGAGTCATATTAGGAACTTATGTATCAAACCAAAATCTTTTGAGTCTCTTAAGTATTGTCTTAGAGAGCTTAATTCTTAGGTTATTTGGATCATTTTTTTGGTGTTGTGAATGTATCAATAAAAACATATGTAAGCCTATTAAATGATGTGAATGGGAGGGTTATGTTAATATTTTTTGGGACATAATATAGATCAAACATAACATAAGTCTTGACAAAGTTGGTAAAATATGTTTAAATAGAATTACAATCAATATATCAATATTATTTTCTTAAAAATTATATTTATTATAGTCTTAATTCTTAAAATTTTTATCTTTATAAGTTAATTGTTATAGAAAATTTATGAAAATGACATTAATGTAGACCCGTGCATCGCACGGGCATGAAATCTAGTTAGAAATATTTTATGGATTTTTCTATATTGTGGTATGATGGGCACATGTAAATAAGGTTTATGTATAGCAACATAGGTTAGTTCTTATCATATCATTAAACTAGATTTCATGCCCGTGCGATGCATGGGTTTACGTTAATGTCATTTTCATAAATTTTCTATAACAATTAACTTATAAAGATAAAAATTTTAAGAATTAAGACTATAATAAATATAATTTTTAAGAAAATAATATTGATATATTGATTGTAATTCTATTTAAACATATTTTAACTTATTCTATTTTAAACATATGTTACCAACCTTATCGGGACTCAAGTTATATTTGATCTATATTATGACTCAAAAAATGATTCAAAGTACCTAAGAATTAAGCTCTTTAAGACAATGTTTTAGAAACTCAAAAGATTTTGGGTTGATCACCTCACCTTATGCTAATTGTTCGATATGGAGCAATTCTACTATTTATAGTTATTAGTATTTTCGCCACACATATATTGTTTTTCAATGTGAGATATATAACATACTAAGAATTACACAAAGTATATGCAAATAATATGAAATTCTATACTGTAATGATAGCATTTTTTTTTACCACAAATCTAATTATATTATTTTCATAACTAATACAAAATTTTAAGAGCTCTCTAAAATAATACTCTCTCCGTCTTAATCATTTGTTTGCCTTTGATTAAAATACTCCTAAAAAAAAAGGCAAACAAATAAATGACCGGGACGAATGGAGTTTTTGACAGACTTAAATGACTTTGGGTTCATATCTAAGTTTCAAGGACGACTGTTATTTATAATCGTGTGATCATCCCAGCTTATGATATTTCTCTGATGTGGGACAATTCTTCTAATTTATACATATTATATTCACCACACTTACTTTACTTTCCAATGTGAGACAAATAACAAATTTGGTAGTTACCATTAAAATTATTATATATGATACTTTCCTGAATTAATTTTGATGATGTAAATTTCATTAAGGTAGAAATAATAATACAAACTTTTAAAATCTCTGAAAGATAATAGTTGAAAGTTTCAAAAGATTTTGGGTGAATATCTAAGTTGAAAGATGACTCATTTTCACTATAGTTTTTGTGAATTGAATGTAAAAAATTTTATATACAAATTATAAACACCACTTGAATATAATATAGGAAATGTATATTGAGATAAATAAAATATTTTTCACTTTATTTTTTAATGATATTGTCCTAAATTAATTTTTGATGATGTAAGTTTCACTAATGTGGATACAAATTTTTAACAGCTCTGTAAGATAGTATTTAAGAGACTCAAAAGATTATGGGTTGATATCTAAGTTCCAAGGATGAATCTTATTTATAATTATAGGATCACCCTAACTTATGATATTTTTTTGATATAGGACAATATACTATTTATACGTAATATATTTACCACACTTGTATTATATTTCAATGTGGGACAAATAACTTGTTAAGTAGTACACTATCAAAATTATTACTTATATAGGATATTTTCCTAAATTTTCTAAATTAAGTTTGATTATGGAAATTTTACTATTGTTTTAATAATACAAAATTTTAAAGGTTCATTAAACCAATACTTAAGAGACTAAATCACTCCTATTTATAATCATGATTGGTATATATATTTTCTAAAAATACATTATTTTTCAATGTGAGACTAATAACACATTAAGTAGTTTATCATCAAAATTATTATTTATGATAATTTTCTAAATTAATTTTTAATAATGTAAATTTAACTATTGTGACTATTATAATTCCATTTTGTTAAGCGCTCTCCAAAACAATAATTAAGAGACTTAAAAAATTGTAGGTTTATACCTAAATTCAAGTATGACTCATATTTATAATCATAGGATCACCCTATGTTATAATAATTTTTCAATGTGGGACAATTTTCAATTTATAAGTAATATATTCACCACATATACATTATTCTTCAATGTGGGACTAATAACAAACTAAGTATTACACCATCTTTTTTCATATAATATTTATTTTTAACTGTTACTAAACTGTTATATTAATATTAGAATAATAAAAAAATATTTTAAATGTCATTTATTAAATTTTTAAAGTCATTTATTAACATAACAATATAAAAAAATAGTTTAAAAGCTCGTGCGATGATCATATTTATGATCACTCCACGTTATGATAATTTTTTAATGTGGTACAAATTTTGATATTTATACGTAGTATAAATTCACAAGTCACGATACCTACATTGTTTTTTTCAATGTGGAACAAATAACACATTAAATAGTTTACCATCAAAATTATTATTTATGATACTTTTCTAAATTAATTTTTAATGATGTAAATTTCACTATACTGAAAATTATAATACAAATTTAATTAAGAGTTGTGTAAAACAATATGTAAGAGGCTCAAAAAAATTTGGGTTGAAACTTTAGTTCCAAATATGATTCCTATTTGTAATCATAAGATCACCCACCTTATGATGATTTTCTGATGTGAGATAATTCTACTATGTATAGGTAATATATTCACCACAACTACATTATTTTTCAATGTATGACAAATAATATACTAAAAATTATACCAAATATGTTCAAATAATATGAGTTTCTATACTTTTCAGGGTTTTTTTCCACCACGAATCTAATTAATATTATCTTCATATTTTTTTTTACAATACTTCAATTTTTTTTAATAATACCTTTTAAAATTAATTTTTAATGATGCAAATTTAACAATTGTGAAGATAATAATAGACAAACTTTTAAGAGATCTCTAAGACAATACTTAAGAGACTTAAAAGATTTTAGTTTGTTATATAAGGTCAAGAATGATTCATATATTTAATCATAGGATCACCCACCTTATGTTAATTTTATGATGTGGGACAATTTTACTATTTATACATAATATATTCATCACATCTACAAACTTGTAAGAGATTTCTAAGACAATATTTAAGAGATTCAAAATTTTTGGGTTGATACATAAGGTTTAAGGATGACTCATATTTATAATCATAGGATTACCCACTTTATTATTTTTCCAATGTGGGAAAATTCTATTATTTATATGTAATATTTTTAGCACATCTACATTATTTTCCAATGTGGGACAAATAATAGTTATGAATTTAACTTTTATTTAAAGAGTTTCTAAAAAGTTGAAAAGTTGATAATATTATTAGGAAAATAATTAATTTAAAAAATCTAATCAAAATTTAAGAGTTTAACCATAACTTGGAAAGTATATGTATGAATATGATGTTGAAAAGTTGATAATATTAAAATTCAATCTTTATATAATAATATAAAATAGGTAGTTTTATCAATAAAAAATAAAATAGTATTTTGAAATAGTTGGAGACTCTCTCGTTGCCTGAAAAAAGCCTCTTTTATATATATACTAGATTTCATGCCCGTGCGACGCACGGGTCTACATTAATGTCATTTTCGTAATTTTCCAATGACAGTTAACTTATAAAAATAAACTTTTGAAATTTTAAGATTATAATAAAATATACCCGTAATTTAAAAAAAAAATAATATTGATATATTGATTCAACTTCTATTTTAAACTTATGTTACTAACCTTGTCGGTACTCAAGTTATATTTGAGCTATATTATGACTCGAAAAATGATCCAAAGTACCTAAGAATCGAGCTATCTAAGACAATGTTTCAAGCAGCTCAAAAGATTTTGGGTTGATCACCTCACCTTATGCTAATTGTTCGATATGGGGCAATTCTACTATTTATAGATATTAGTACATTCACCACACATACATTATTTTTCAATGTGAGAAATATAACATACTAAAAATTACACAAAGTATATGCAAATAATATGAAATTCTATACTGTAATGATAGCATTTTTTTACCATGAACCTAATTATATTATTTTCATAATTAATACAAAATTTTAAGAGCTCTCTAAAATAATATTCTCTTCGTCTTAATCATTTGTTTGCCTTTCATTAAAATACTCCTAAAAAAAGGACGACTTTGGGTTTATCTCTAAGTTTCAAGGACGACTCTTATTTATAATCGCGTGATCATCCCAGCTTATGATATTTCTCCGATGTGAGACAATTTTTCTATTTATACATAGTATATTCACCACACTTACATTACTTTTCCATGTGAAACAAATAACATATCTGACAGTTACCATTAAAATTATTATTTATGGTACTTTCTTAAATTATTATTTATGATACTTTCCTAAATTAATTTTGATGATGTAATTTTATTAAGGTGGAGATAATAATACAAATATTTAAGATCTCTGTAAGATAATACTTGAAAGATTCAAAAGACTTTGGGTGAATATCTAAGTTGAAGGATGACTCATTTTCACAATATTTTTTTGTGAAATGAATGTAAAAATTTTTATATAAAAATCATAAGCACCACTTGAATATAATATAGGAAATGTTTATTGAGATAAATAAAAGATTTTTCACTTTATTTTTTAATGATATTTTCCTAAATTAATTTTTGATGATGTAAGTTTCAGTGGATACAAACTTTTAAGAGCTC